>OMOU01043292.1:4946-33613 GCA_900312585.1 Malacocephalus occidentalis
TCAAAATGAAGCATTTTCCAAACCTTCAAGACATTGTACACACTGTAGATCATTCACAACCAGTGTATTGCAATTTAAGATAAGATAAACTCCAGGCACCTCTGGCAGAGACACTATGGGCTCGAAGTGAATGTCCACATCATCAGCAGCCACCTCTTCATCCCCTTCCTCCTCCTCTCCGTTGCTCTTGGGTTTGGCTGCAGAGCCAAACACTGAGGCTCCAGCATTGGCCCAGGAGAAGTTAGAGTCTAACAAGCAGAGGAGACAAGATGTTGGTTCATTAAGGAGCAGGGATGGGGTGGGCAGCTTGCTTACGGAGAACTGAATTCACTGCAAGCTGCTTTGGATGAATGCCTCTACAAACGTGTTTCTGTTCCGACACGTGGAATGGAATGATCAGTATCAACCTTTCGATCCAAAGGCATATTCTCCTTCGCCAGTGTTCTTGGCCAGGTCTGCAAAGGAGAAGCCTCCGCCACCAGGGGCATTAAAGCCAAAGGAGATGTCTGCATTGAGGAGGAAAGGAGAGACATGGAGCACACCACGAGTCACAGGGAACACATCCAATGGAATATACATGCGTATTGTTGGGTTGTTTAAAATGATCAGATACATTATCAGAGACATTTGAAAAATAAGTTGGAAAAGTGATTAGGCTAGATACAAGCATGTTTGAAGAAGGTAAACGTCATTGTAGGACAAACACAGACAAACAAACCTTATCTAGTGGTTGCCAAGAACAAATACCATGACTCAAGCTTAACAAGTATACCTTGACTAGTAGTAGTTGAACAAGTGGTAAGTGAAGGTGATGCAGCAACCATCATCGAGTCAGATTCTTTGTCTTTCCTGGTTGAGAGATCGATGGGAAAGCCATTGCTCGGGACTGTGTGCTGTGGCAGGTCTGAGTTTGCCCCTCCTTGCGCCGAGGTGCTGCCCACCGCAGCCTCTGTGGTGCTGCCCACCGCAGCCTGCGTGGTGCTGCCCACCGCAGCCTGCGTGGTGCTGCCCACCGCAGCCTCCGTGGTGCTGCCCACCGCAGCCTCCGTGGTGCTGCCCACCGCAGCCTCCGTGGTGCTGCCCACCGCAGCCTCCGTGGTGCTGCCCACCGCAGCCTCCGTGGTGCTGGACAGATGGCCTGAAGGCAGCTCCTCTGTATCCCCCAGAGGACCAGAGGAAGCCTTCATCTCGGCACTTAGCTGGGCATTCTAAACAACAGAAATGGAAGTATGAGAGAATAGACCAACCAAAATATAATTCTTGTCAAAATGCATGATTAATCGTAAAAAAAAAATTATCACGATCTCGATTGATACCTCAAAGATACTATTTAGTAGGGAGGCAGCTGAATACAAATACATTATTCGGGAATGCACAGATAATGCGATGTAAACTAAATTATTCATCATGAATATTTAAGTAATTATTCTGAGAAAATAAGAAAAAGAGAAAAAGATTTAACTTTGACCTTAAGCCTAATTCGCAGAACACTATCAAGAGGGTAATGCCACTTCATTTCTTTGCCCCAAATCAAGTTACTCGTAGTACTAGGCCACAGTGGTAGGTGCATTGCAAATACAAAGTTGTTCATTATGCGCTTGACTCCCCCCCCCTTCCTAGACCTCTCAATCACATTCCGAATTTGAGCTGAAATAGTCCAACATTACTATGACTCCATACACAACAGTGCCTCCTGTACTTTGCGGACCTCTGTCTCAAACTCTTCAGCCTTGTCTCCCTCTGAGTCGCTGGTGCCCAGTTCACAGAAGAATGTCGGGGGGAGTTGCAGGCTCTTCGCCATCTGCTCCTCCTCCGGCGTGGGCTTCTTCTCCCAGACGAACTGGCAGTCGGGATCCGAGGCTCCTCCAGCTGAAAGAAATAAACGTTTCTGCATAATTTCGTCATTCATAGTCGGCTGCAGCCATTCCAGCAGGTGTGTGTGTCATTGTTTCTGTGCTGGACATTTCCTCACGAATGTTCATATTTCGTCAGTTCCTGTGAAATAAGTGCTGCATATCACATACCATGAGATGCTGCAGGTCCTCTCTCCATAGGGTCAGCGTAGAGTTTTCCGTTCAACGATTTCACAGCCGAGTCGTAGTCTTCGTCTGAAAAGTCAAATAAGCAGCTGTGAGACAGCCTGGCAAGTGTTAAACCATTCACAAAATGTACACAAAAATTATAAATCATTGCGACCGCATATATTTTAATTGACTTGGTGATCAGTTGACAAATCACATTTGCAAAATCTGATTTTGCAAAATCTGATTTTTATTTGGAGGTCCCAGAGGAGAATATTTACTTCTGATCTGCCCAAGTGACATCGGGACAGACTAACCCCAGTGCAAATGTAAACTACTCGCTGCCAAGCATAATGCGCAGCCCTGCCTACAGAGTCCAAAGTTAACAACGCTGCCAAATGTTACCTCCGCTGATTCTCCATCTGTGGGGAATTGACGCTGCAGTTTAAAATGCAGGTAAAATTAGGGAGGGGCTGAGCGCATATAAGCCCTATACATTTCTATTATCCAACACATGAATAACTTTTCTCTGCTTTGTTGTAATCTTACCATCAGTTTCGTCATCGCTGGTGTAGCTTGGTTCGTTCTGGTAGCAGAAGAAAGTGAGTGGCAGAAGTAAACTCTTGGCCAATGCTGCTTGCTCAATCGAAGGCTCCCGCACATACACAACCTCAACATCATCTTCAGAACTTTCTTCTGCATAAGTGGGTGCTGGAACAGAGATGGGGATTCATTCGGTTTTTTTTTTTTACTAATATGAGAGAAGTTAGAGAGATCCAACTAATTGGAAACAAATAGGCAGGATGTTAATATGTTAGGAATTCACACAGAGAAAAACCAAACATAAAAATCCCAAGATGCGAACAATGTGCATTTGTAATGGAATAACTAAACCCAAATCAAATCTTCAGGGAAAGCACTGTACCATCCATTCAAGGTGAGTATTCTTCATTTGTTTATGTAGGAATTGGTCCCATGCAGTTTGATAGTCCCATTTCTATTTAGTTCACCTATTAAGAATCTAGAAATAGACAAGGAAACGGCTTTCTGGTCACCGGTTTATAAACTATAGCAGGGTTCCCAACCTTTTGTCAACCTGAAATACTGTATTTCGGAACCCAACATTAACCCAATCATCAAAAGCTGTACGTGTGTACGATTCTGTACCCATTATTATGATGTAATGATGCATTTTATCAGCAAAATAGCATAACCACTATTACCTTCTAGGGTTATCAGGTTGAGAATCACTGACCTAGAGGTCAACGGCAACATAGCTTTTATGCTAATGCAATAATACTAGTAACCAGGATTTTGGGAAACCTGATAATGGATTTTTTGGCTAAATATTCTGTGATATTTACTGCTCAAGTCAAGCTATTCTCAAATAAGAGTTTGAGAATACTCTACCACTTTTGTTTTAGTTCCAAGACCAAATCAATCCTTTTTGGTACCTTACTTTACGTGTAAATACATGGCTGGTGGCTATGGTTCAAACTATTTAACAAAGTTCAGTTTTGCTTCATTCCCTCCTTTTGTTGAAGTAATATATACAGACATGTCTCACAACACAAGGTTTGCAGACATGACTGACCTTGTTGCACGTGGGGAGGTGTAGTGTCTGTAACAGCACCTTGGAATATTTCCCGAATGTAATACTTTATCATGCCACGCACATGCAAGATCAGTTATAGCATGGCAATAACACATGCACTCCTGTTAGCAAGTAGGATCGAGATCTGAAAACATAGGTGTCAAAATCTTGGTCCGGTTTTGGCTCTCTGTAGTAAGGAGACATTCAGACAATCAGTACTGCAAAAAGTACTGAGGTTCGGTACCCAGCTCTAAGGGCTAGTTTAAATGCCAAAAGAAATTCACCATGTCAGCGTGCAGAATGTTTACACACCCTTTAGCGACTGAACAAGTGAAATTGAGAATTCAACAATGGGAAGAGAATATTACTATGCCAACATTGCTCCTTGCAAATGATAACAATGGCTTTGGATGTATTGGCAGCATAAAAGGTTTAACTGCTTACTCGTGGTTAAATTATAAATCAGTTTTTGGCAACACACTGGGCATGCAACATGTTAAGTGTGTATGTTTTGCTTTCCGGCTATATCCTTCTGTCAGGTGAATGCTAGTAATGTGGCATATCATGGCACACACAGACAGGGGCATGGCAATGACAAGTACCTGGGGACTCAAATTGGCAGGACGATGTGGTGGTCCAAAAAGCCATTGGATTATCTTTGAAAAGCCTAAAATCCAATCCTAAAAAGATAGCATGTTTGAAGAAAAAAAAACTAAATTCAAGGCTGTATCAAATCTGCACCACACAAGCCATTGTGAATCTTGAGAATATGTCATTTGGTGGACGCCTTTATCCAAATCGGCTTGTGATACTATGTGTACAATCTTTAAATTAAAAAAAAAAAAAAAAAAAAAGTGTCATCAAGGGTGGCTCAATAGGAATCCAACCCCTGACCCTGGCAGTGTTAATGCCATGCTCTCCCAGTTGAGCTAGTTTTGATAGTACTTTCCGTAATTGGTAATCCTCTGCCCATTGTGAGCTTCTTCCTTCTACATAATCTCAGCAAAATGAATGGAAGTGGCATGACAATCAGAAACATGGATGGAGGATTTATGCATGGTTGTTGAACGAGAAGTAGTTTTGATAAGGAGCATGCACGGATTACTTTAATTCCATCAAAGGAAGGATCCATGTATCCGAGCTCTAAAACAATTTTAGTATTGCATGTTTATATTAAAATTTTAGATGCCAAACTTACACTTGAATTGGGGATAATCATTTATGATATAATGTATACAATTATACCGTCTAAAATTCACACATTTGTGTTTGAAAGTGAATAATACTTTTGACTTGAGAGTTCCTCTCAGCATTGAGCGTTTAATAAGGTTGCACAATGGTGATGCACTTAAACAGGCGACACTAAAATGAGAGCAAATTACAATATTTTGACTTACCCTTTTCTGGGATTTTGAATGCAGGTGATGCAGACTGGGACAATTGGTGGTCGACTTCAGTCCTGGAGTTGGAAGAAGAATTTTCTGGCTCTGGGGATGCCTTGGGTGTGCCAAAGATTTTTTGGAGGGTGTCTGTACCAAACACAAACTTGGGGGGAGAAACCACCATTTTCATAGGGTTAGAAGGGCTGGAAGTTATAGCTGGCAAGGACTGACTGTCAGAAATCAGGTCTGTGCGCTCATAAATGGCTTCTTCCAGGACAGCAATGGCTGCTTTTCCACATACTGGAGTAGGTGTAGACATAGATGACAATACTATTGTGTCCTGAGGAGTGGCAACCCTTAAAGTCACTGGGGTCAATGGTGTTTCGCTTTCCAGTGCAATTTTGGCCTTCTCAAAGACTTCTTTGAATGCATTTGCTACATCCAATAATTTAAACCTCACAGCCAATTGTTCAACCTTTCCATCTTTAGCATCAGCAAAGTCTAATGCACTCCAGACCCAGGCCTTGTCAGATCCTTTCATCATTTCGAGCTTCATGGCCGGTCCAATCCAGTGGTTGGCACAAATCTTGAGCACTTGATCTCTTCTCATGATCAGCCTCACTCTTCTAGTGTCATAGTTCTGTAGGATCTTTATGTCTCCAATACCCCTTTCCTTCCACTGACCAAGTTCTTTGTCATAGCGGTACAATTTTGCCCGGTGATTGAAGACCACCTGCTCATTTTCCTCTCCCGTGGAAATCTCTACAAGATCAGGCAAGGGTACAATAGGTTCAAAATACTGGCCATCTCTTTCCTCGTCTTGAGTTGAATCTAGCTCATCATCAGTGCCCACTGACACCCGGCTTTGATTGAGCTTAGCAGGAGACTTGGAAGGGCTAATGCCAGGTTGAAAACTGAAGCTAAAACCACCAGTGGATTCTCCAAATCGAAATAGATTCTTCCTAATGGGACTGCTGGCTAGAGGAGAAGCATATACAGAAGTCTCAGCAGAGTCATCTAAAGGCTCGCCTCTGAGATCGTAGTTATCCCATTCCAAAGTGGGACCTGTGCCTTCAGTGTGGGGCTTCACGGTCAGCCCCATCACATTGCTAGATGCAGGGAGGTCCGCTGCACCCTCATCACTGAGTTTAGTTTTCTCATCAGTCAGGAAACATTTTAGATTTTTTAAACCAGACTTCATTTCCTCAGCTTTCTGAATGAGGTGGGCTGTTCTGCCAGTGTCCACAAGCTTATGTGGAGTCTGCAATGGGATATCCAATAGGAGTCTCTGGCACTCTTCAAACTTAAGCTTGAACTCCAAAGCTTGCTCTGGTGTTTTGAACTTGGCCGCTAGCTGTTCCAGTCTAGCATCTCCATCAGAGAAATCATTGGCCAACCACATCCATGCCTTGTCGGAGCCTGCTAGAGGCTTAAGATTCATTGTGGTGGTGATCCAGTGGTTGGCGCACACCTTCAGGACCTGCTCCCTTCTCATTAAAACCCTAAGTCTGCCATTGGTAGCATTTTTTAGAAATTTAAGGACACCCAATCCACGTTCTTTCCATTGGCTAGCGCTGGTATCAAAACGAAACAGCTTAACACGCTGAGAGTAAAGAACCTGTTCCTCCTCCTCTCCCGTGACCAGGTCAACTTTTTCTGGCATCTGAACAACAGGCTCAAACTGTATATCATCATTCTCTTCCGTCTTGTACATGTCCTCTTCTTCCTGGGCAGCTGTATAGTCTACCTTGCTTGGAGATGCCTGGTTGGATGAAAACAGCTGCTCACCAGCACGATTGAAGCCCTTAAAAGCGGGGTCATTCTGGCCAAATTGGAAGTCCCCACTCGAAGACAGGGCCAAGTCTGCAAAACTGAATGTATTGGGCTTGCCAGTGAACAGTGGATTTTGGTCTTGCTCAGTTCCACACATAGATTGCGTAGATATTGTTTCTTTGTGTTGGTCTGCTAAGCTCTTCAGCACTGTAGAAGCATACAATGGTTCAGTTTGTGTCTTTATTGCAGAATTTTCACTTGCAGTTACTTGAGTACCAAACTTGAATCCCCCAGCTTGAATGGGCAATGCAAATGAAAAGCTTGAAGCAGTGGTAACGGCAATTTCTGTTTGTGGAGCTCCAAACTTAAATGAAGAACCTTTGCTATTACCAAAGCCAGAAGTAAAGTCCGATACAGCAGATTGACTCGATGAAGTTTTATCTCCAAAAGTAAAGCTAAAGGTTGAGCTAGTGAGGCTTGATGTTGAGGTAGTAAGACATGTTGTACTTTGGCCAGTTGTGTTAGGATTAGGCGTCTGACAGGACAAACAATGACTGACCGAAGCATTGTTCCTCACCATACAAGTGTCACAGTCCCACTCCCCCTCTTTCTTTGCAAACATGGCTCCCAGAGACAGAGTAGGGTATGGGGCCTCACAGGAAATGCATTTAATAACAGATTGTTCATTTTTGACACCACACTTCTCACAAAGTGCAGATGGAGCTTTAGATAAGGGATTCAAAGTTTGACAGGCAACACAACTCTTTGACGAAGACTCATTTCGTACATAACATGCGTCACAGTCCCACTGACCGAGCTTCTTTGCAAATTGGCTACCAAAACTGGTGCCAAACCCAGAACTCAAAGGCTTGGTGGTTGGGGCAGTGGCAGATGTTTGTGCCGCTGGACCTTCTGTCTCTGGTGGCATTGGGACAACTGATTCCGCAGAGGCCTGAGGAGTATTACAGGCAACACAACTCTTTGACGAAGACTCATTTCGTACATAACATGCGTCACAGTCCCACTGACCGAGCTTCTTTGCAAATTGGCTACCGAAACTGGTGCCAAACCCAGAACTCAAAGGCTTGGTGGTTGGGGCAGTGGCAGATGTTTGTGCCACTGGACCTTCTGTCTCTGGTGGCATTGGGACAACTGATTCCCCAGTGGCCTGAGGAGTATTACAGGCAACACAACTCTTTGACGAAGACTCATTTCGTACATAACATGAGTCACAGTCCCACTGACCGAGCTTCTTTGCAAATTGGCTACCAAAACTGGTGCCAAAGGCAGAGCTCAAAGGCTTGGTGGTTGGGACAGCGGCAGGTGTTTGTGCAGGTGGACCTGCCGTTTCTGGTGGTATTAGGACAACTGATTCTGCATCAGAAGCCCACTGATCTGCCTTCTTCTTAAACTGACCTCCAAATGCACTGGCTCCAGTATTGGCAAGGGTTGAACTACTAGTACCAAATGAAAATGGAGAACTAGAAGCACCAAAAGCGCCAAATCCTGCAAATGAAGTGCCAGAACTAGTCTTTGATGAATCAGTGCCAAATTTGAAAGTAAAGCTACTTGCTACTGTCGGTCCTCCAGGTGGTGGTGGTTTGGAGTCAGTGGTGGTCAATCCTGGTTTTGAGACATTTTGGGGATTTTTAGTCTGACAAGCGACACACTGAATATCTTTAGCCTTGTTTCGCACATAACACTCATTGCAGTCCCATTCCCCCTCCTTAAGTGCAAACTGGGCTCCAAATGATAATTGGGTTTCATTCTGTTTGTAGCCCATGTCTTTCTTTTCCTGCAGGCAATGCTTTGCTGGCGACTTGGGCACATTTTGTTTAGCTTCTTCAAATTTTGTTTTGAAAAGCACAGCCTCCTCTGCAGTCTTGAAACGAATGGCAAGTTGTTCAGGTTTGGGCTGCTCATCTGCATAATCAATGGCATTCCAGACCCATGACTTGTCTGAGCCAGCATTGGGTTTTAGTAGTGTATCAGCATTTATATAGTGGTTGGCACAGATCTTAAGGACTTGTTCTCTCCTCATTAAGATTCGTACCTTTCCTGATGTGTTATGTTTTAACATTTTTATATTTCCAATACCTCGCTCCTTCCACTCTTTAGTCTCCATTTCAAAACGGTAGAGCTTGGCCCTATTACAGAACAATTCTTGTTCTTCTTCCTCACCTGTTTTTACATCAATTTTATCAGGTAGAGGTACAATAGGTTCAAAATGAGGACCATCATCATCCTCCTCTAAATGGGTGCTGTCATTGTCACTTTCCAGAGGCTGATTTTGGCCGACTTCAGAAGGCTTTCCCATTCCAATTATAGGCTTGGTGACATCTCCAAAATTAAATGGTTTTTCAACCTTTTCAAATACACCTGCGGTTCCAGTGTTCTGTGTTGCGCCTGCGAAACTGAAACCAGAGATATTTTTACTTCCAAAGGTGAAGATGCCGGCTTGGCTGGTGGGTTGATCCTGAGCACCAGGCTTCTGCTCAAAGTCTGTTTTAGTGGAAATATCTGAAGTCAGCAGCCCAAGTAGGCTCTCGCTGTGTTTGGCTTGGGAAGCAGAGAAGGTAAAGTCTCCGTCATTGGATTTGAAATTGGAGTTGAATTTAAATGCTGCTGGTTGAGCACTCTGACTAGCTGGCCCAGCAACAAAACTAGGAACCTTTGGGATCTCAGTTGGTGTCATCTGTCCAAAAGAGATTTTCCCAAAATCCATTGTTTTCCCCTCAATGCTCTTTGATTGTTGAACAGGAACTGGAGTGGGTTTAGTGAAGTAGCCAGGCTCAGGAAGGGGCAGGTTGGTTGTTGGTTGAGTGACGCCATGGCCGTAATATTCGTCATTGTATGGCGAGAGGAGGTTGTTTGCTGGGGACTCAAAGCGAAGAGGTGCACCGAAGACTTGTTCTTGTGGGGGGTAGACGCTCGGTGGAGCAGGTTGCATCGGTGGCGTGTGCGTCGGCTGTTGGTAGGAATAGATATGCTGTTGTGGGGGCATACGATTCATGTTGTACATGTTGCCCTGCGATTAAGCACAAAAACACAACATTAGAAGTGTCATTACTCAATGGTCCAAAATGGACCAATGGAAAATATCAGGACCATACCTGATATAAAGGAAAATACCTTTGTGGGAGTCACATTTGCTGATGTGCGAAGTAGATATTGAGAGTTATAAGCAGGAGACTGGTTGTAGTATCCAGAGGGTCCTGTGGTAGCATCTGAGAGAGAGAAAAGGAATTCAAGGGAGAGTTGTACTCATTGGGATTCCTAACTAGTTATTTAAATGGTGCGTTCCATTTGGATTCGGAAGACGGAATTTCCAAGTCGGAAGTTTTAGCGGGAACGCGCCCTGAAGTCGGATTTCCAACCCTGAATTCAGACGAATCACACAACCTCAACTTCCAAGACAGCTGCTCCGTACATCGACAGTAGTGAAAGCTGTAGTAAATATTTTTATAGCACTTTTATAGTCTATTTATGTCTTAAAACAGTTGTATACACAGTACTATCCAACTTTTATGTGGGTACAGTACTGTCCTGCTTTTATCTGGGTGTGTTGCCACGGTGTTTGTATGCACAAAATGCAGCGTAAAACACTGTTATCAACTGGGATTGCCAACGATGGCTAACCTGGCTCGAGCAAGCACAAGCACAACAAAAGGTTCCCTGGAGGCGCCAGTCTTGGTTTTCCGACTCAACTGGAACACGTTAAATCGGGTGTGACGTCATTCCAAGGTCCGACTTCCGAGGTAAATGGAACGCAGCACTTCCGAGTTAAGGGGAGTGCTATAATGCCTTGCCTGCCACATAAGATGCATGCTCCAACCTGTGAAGTGTAACCAAGTGTGTATAGCACATAGGCCAGAATCACCAGAATGCAGGACATTAAAAAGCAACAAAACAGGTTTTGGATCATCTATGTGTCATTCAAGGTGCAGAAAACTAGGCACGCTCGTAATTTGCGTGTGCAAACAGCGAGTGCGAGATAGAGAAACGGAGAGAGAGCGCGCACCACTTACATAGTTCGTTTAACAAGTTCGCAGATACCGGGACCTACACAATAATGTCCGTTCCTCCGTGTCTGAATCTCGTCGGCACCAGATTCAGACACGGAGAGAAGTTACCTTGTCAACCAAATGTGGGGTGGGAAGGACGTTTTACTGTAAGCCCAAGTGGATGAGAGTGATTGATGCGTAAGCATTGCAATATAGGGGTATTTGGTGTGTGTGTGTGTGTCAATACATGTTTAATGCAGTTGTGAAGTATTCTGCTTTTACTCAATATTTATATGTAACAATTACTAATATTTTGATCATTTAAGAATTCCCCTGGGACTGGGGTGGCCTGACTGGGACTATATTTCCCGGCTTGAATGATGTTCCCCGTTCAGCCCTAAATTGTACAATAGTTGGACACTTGAATGTCTGCTTGCAATTATGTTTCCTAGACTTCTGCTTTCATAGCTAGTTATTAATTAAGTTATTACTACAACCAATAATCATCAAATGCAGATGCAATTATGTAATATGATAAAGAGTACATATATTCATTTCGTCTTACCGGCCCTTTGAGGGCAACCATAACGCTGGTGTGGCCCAGGATGAAATTGAGTTTGACACCCCTGGTGTATAGGCACTTCATATTGAGTAAAGAAGTAAGCAGCAACACACGCTTACTGGGAAACGTACCCGTTAATTGTGGTCCTTGAAAGGACGGTACCGGGGTGTAGGGCTCTTGTAGACCATCGGCTCCATAGCTGTCCCCATACATCCTATGATGAGGGGAGCCCAGGTTCCCACTAGAATTGTGCTTCAGATCGTGGACCTCATTCTAACATACACAGAAATGTATCTGAGTTTCTTTTCCCAAAAAAATGTATGCGTGCACACACACAGCATAAACCTCAATAGATTCTCACACACACACACACGCACGCACGCACGCACGCACACACACACACACGGTGGAGCCATTGTGTTGTACAACTACACAACTAAATAGCATAATATTGTAATAATAATATGCTTGTTAACATGCCCAGATCACAGCAATCACACACAAAGGCACCCTTTAGATTAAACAAAACAAAAACTTACTTTGAGTGCTTCTACTTGCTGGCAGAGCATCTGTAGGAGAGACTTCTGATCCTCCACCCAATGAGGTGGTGTCTTAGGAGAAATCTGTTGACAATGTAAAGAATACCTTATAAACAATGGGAAACATCATCCACCGATCATTGAAATAGTCACCAGATTGTTCAATGAAAATGTCCTACCAGGTGTATTTTGGAGGGAGAGACTGTGCTTTTATTAGGTGACGTGTTGGTGAAGTTGATGCGAGAGATAGTGACAGAAGCTTCTGGTGTGGACCGGGTTGGTGCTCTTAAGAGCCCTCCTTTCTCCTCTGGATTCTCACCAATCTCCTCCAGCTGCTGATTCACTGCATTCAAGAGGTCCATTACCTCTTCCATGGACACAGGCAGCTGGGGATGAAAACAGTATGACTGGTTTATACATCTGGAGGAAACAATTACATAATCATATTCTCTGGGAAATCAAAACAAACCTGCTCCAGGTCATCCGAGTTGTAGATCTTTGACAGGTAAGTGCGGAACTTTCTGAGGAACATTATACACCGGTCTTGGGTCTCCTCTACCCCACTGCCTGCTTCTTCCGACAGCCTTTGGTAGATCTGCAGAGAATATAAATGAGAGCAAGCCTCTACTACAACGAAGAAAAATAGAGATTGAAACATTTATTGAATATCTAATGGGAATTTGACAGCCCTAGTCGGTGGCAAAGCAATACAAGTGAAGTACATCATTCCAATTTTGAAACCTGAATCTCGGACTTGCCTGTGCAAGATGCCAGGAAGAGGACACATTGTTGATCGTTTCCAGGGTAGCAATGGCATCTTCTGTCTTACCCTCAATGTCCAAGAGGGACGCAAAGCCTATCATGGCCTCTTCCTCATAGCCCTTCACGATGGAGATCTGAAAGTGGGAAAACTTCGCTGCAGTGCCACTACTTTCATACACAAAACAAATTATTGTATACATTTTTTTAAAATGTACCTGGATATCTCTGTTGGGGAAATGAATGAAGAGGGGGTCTAGGGGCTCTGGTATGCTGCGCCTGTTTTTTATCTTGTCCAAGTGAGGAAGAGCAGCTTTCCAGTAGTGGACACTACGGCCAATGTATTCCTTCTGGTCGTAGTACGAGTTCACCTCCATGCCCTGAGAAGGAAGACACAACATATGCTACCCGGTTCAATGAAAAGGTATGGAACACGCCAAGGAATGAGTATCGAAACGCAGTATTAAGACATTTGTACACAACATAGCGATTAGCTCCAACGTGCGCTGGGTATTGGAGAAATAAAGAAAATGCATTTCCTACTTAAACGCACTGCTGCTACATAAACGTTGCCATGCACATATTCTATATCTAATTTAAGAGTAATAGTTTGATGTATTTTCCCTATTCCCAATCCAAGAGATCTCCCTCTCGCCAGCTTGTGTGTGAGGACACGCACACACATGCACACATGCACGCACGCACGCACACGCACGCACGCACGCACACGCACGCACACGCACGCAGGCACGCACGCATGCACACACGCATGCACTCACCATGTGACTGAGATGTTGAGCCCAGGAAATAACAAGCGCTGGCTGCAGACCATGCTTCTCTCCTGCTCTTAGTGCACTCAGCCCGTGCTGCACGACCATACGCAGCTTGGCAGATGTGCCAGGTCTGCAGAAAATGTAAAGTACTTTAGAAACACAAGGAGAGTCGACATCTGACATGTGGAAAATGTAAGTCAATTAGGATACAGAATATAGGCAATTCAGTTGTACTACCGAAAGAGAAACCCCATGTGTGAAACTGTGATGTGATGATCGCATATACTCCTCGGCATTGTTTTTATGTTATCGGTTAAACTGGAATTAAATAAACATTACTTTGAAATAAGCTATCCATGTGAGGATACTCTCCATTATCCCACTTCTGTCTTCTTAACAGACAGATTTCAGAACGCATTGTCAGAGGATATCCATAAAACATTTTCGGGGTCCAATTTTGTTTCATGGAATATCTGCAATATGTGCATAAAATGTGCGTTTGAATGTAGCTTTGACATTCAAATATGATTCCAACAAAACATTTCCAGTCATTACAAACACTCCAGATAATTGAATGCCGAGGGGATGCTCACGGTGGACCCATGCAGCACCTTCAGCACTTACAGAGCCTGCTTGTGGATGAGACTGTAGACGGCCTGCCACCACTCCCGCTGCCGGTCACTGGACAGCACGCGGAGCAGAGGGAGAGGAAGGCAGCGTGGCTCGCCAAGCGACTGCTGGCCCACTCGACTGATCTTGGCGGTCTCTTGAAGCTGGCAATGGCAGCAGAACACCACCCCGCACACAAACACCTGGAAACCAAGCATAGTTAGGCCCCCGCGGCAACAAGAGTCACTTCCTGCCCTCAAACACTAGATGACCTTCCATTTGTATTGTGAAAATACAGGGTTCATACCTTGAGAGAATACCACCATCTGATGATTCCCAATTCTAGAACATATGCTTATTATACATTGTTGTTGTGTTTTTTAACGTGGGTTAGTGTTCAAAGAAACTACCTCCAAGTCCAGCAGGGAGATTGACTCGGGTGCATTAGTGTCGAGCTTGGAAGTCTCCAGGTTGAGTCGGGGGAAGAGCTGCTTGAGCCAGTCTCGCAGGGTCGGCCTCTGGGCCAACAAGGTCCACTGCAGCCCCAGCCAGCTCAGGTGCTGCAAGTCCCCTCCATGGAGGATGATGGAACCTGCAGAACCAATTGGGATCAATGATCATTGTCCAAATTACACAAACCTTCATTTGTTGCAAGAGAGTGAAAATAAAAAAAAGTGTAATTACAGAAATGACACTCCACTTACCGTTGTCCCACTTGGCCAGCTGGGAGAGCTCTGGGACTTGTGTGTTGATGGCGCAGATGTCATCATTGGCAATGAAGGAGGCCTCTCTGGAGGCCTGGGCTCCAAACAGGAGCTCAACAAGGGAGCTCTGTCCACTGCGATTAGCAAACGCTTCAACCACCTACAATATAACATACAAGGTATGGGGAAAAAAAGCTGGAGTCCACCCTTTCCAAAGTTAAGAGGACATAAGTGCGTGCCCACATTGGATTTTTTCTATGGCAGAAATACACTGCCGTTGGGAAACACTGGGATGGAAAACACCCCTGCCATGTCTCAGTGCTCCTAGCTTAACATCATTGCCATAATTGCATCCCTCATGCACGTAATTGTACATGCATGAGTGATAACAGCAGCAGGATACGCAAGTGGGGAATTGGACCTCATCTTCACGGAATATGGATATTTCTGAAAAGTTTTGATATTTAACAGGAAGCGCCTCAGAGCGTGCGCATAAAAAAAGGGTATTGCGTTGCATCTCCACGCTGCCTCATATGCACTCCAAAGATGACGGCGCTCAGACGAAAAAGACGTGATGTGGACACAGGACCCCGAGAGGGTCGTTTGAGTTAAAAAAAGTCATGAAAAGGGGAAATGACTGCTGGACTGACCTCAGTAATGAGGTTCTGTGTGTCAGAGCTGAGGTTGAGCAGCATGTGGCCGGCCTGGCTCTGTCGGTCGCTGGCCATCAGCTCCAACAGCTGGGGGGCCAACTGATCTCCTTTAGTCACCCGAGCCTTGGGTCTGTGCACCTAAAAAGAATGCATAAATAGAAAATAAAAACACAAGTGACAATAATATGATGTGATGATTTCATACCAGGTTTCACCAAGTCAAATTGTGTCAAAGTAAATTAATTTAATCAAATGAGTGCTGAACACAGGTTAGATGCATTGAACTACAGAAAAAAAACATACAAAGAAAAATGAGTGTTGGCTCTGAACCAAAAGCGACCCAGAGGTCGCTTACAGGAGATGCGGTGCTGCTGTGTGGGTCTTGCCTAGGCAGTCTGGAGGTAGTAGTGCTGCTAGTGGAGCTACTAGTGCTGGGTCCGGGGCTGAAAAACTGGCTAATGGCTGTTGTTTGCTGGAGAACCTTCATAGCAGTGAGATGGTTCTCGCTTTTGGCATGGGACTCCAGCGCCCAACGTCCCAAGTTTAAGTGTTTTTTTGCATAAGAAGCAGTAGGCTTCAAATACATTGTTAGCAACAAGTGGACCAGTACTCAGAGACTCTAAAATATAGCTGAGCAGATACACAAGCTTACGTTTCAAGAAACACAGGTATACTTAATGCCCGCATTAGAAAGATATAAACAGATGTATCGTGACCCATCTAGGTCACATTGGCATGTACCTGGTAAGACAGCAGGAAACAGAGCATGGCAAAGTCAGTCACAGCTCTCCAGGTCTGCTCACGCTCTTGGGCCATCTTCAGAAGGAGGGTGCCAGTGTGCAGGTAAAGATGAGCGCGCATTTCCACAAACACCTCACCCAGCTCCTCTGTCGGGCCGCCGGCTGTGGTGTTCACAGCCCGCATGGCTTCATCAAAACTACAAAAAAAAGACACACCTCGTTGGGTTGGAAACCAGGCCCATCCTGTGTGTGTATATATGCAAACACACCACACCCACCTTCTCAGGGCATCAAGTGCAGGCTGCACTCCATTGGCAGATAGCTTGAGTCTCAGCAGGTTGCAGTGGGCCAACAACAGCTCTCCTTTAAGGTGACGACACAGCTTTTCGTTGTTGGAGACGCCAGGCTGGGCCAGGTATTCCTTTGAAAAAGGAACAAATGGAGACAAATAATAAATTCAATAAAACGGCGAAGGCTAAAAATATCGCCTTTCCCCCCCCCAGAAAAAGATTAGGATTGTGAAACAGGGTTTCTGCAGGTTTCACCAAGTCAAATGTAAGACTTTTTAAGACCATTATGAATTACATTGAAGACCTATATCACAACGTAATAAAACTACAACATACAAAGAAAATGCAGTCACAAAAATACTTGCAAAGTAAATTAATGTAATCAAATGAACAGAGTGCTGAACACAGGTTAGATGCATTGAACTACAGAAAAAAAACATACAAACATACAAAAAATGAGTGTTGGCTCTGAACCAAAAGCGACCCAGAGGTCGCTTACAGGAGATGCGGTGCTGCTGTGTGGGTCTTGCCTAGGCAGTCTGGAGGTAGTAGTGCTGCTAGTGGAGCTACTAGTGCTGGGTCCGGGGCTGAAAAACTGGCTAATGGCTGTCGTTTGCTGGAGAACCTTTATAGCAGTGAGATGGTTCTCACTTTTGGCATGGGACTCCAGCGCCCAACGTCCCAAGTTTAAGTGTTTCCTTGCATAAGAAGCAGTAGCCTTCAAATACATGAATTCATTTTTTTCGAGCTAACTATCGCTACATTTGCATTTCCCCATGGCTGCAGAAAAGGAAAGAGTCACACGCCAATAACACGAAAGCTGATTGGCTGCAAGTAGTTGCATGTTGGGCTGGTGGGTTTTGTAGTCGTAATACAGCAAATTATATTTGGATGAGCGAAAGAACTACAACATGGAAAAGAAAAAATAAGCCATTCTAAAGCACGGCGGGAGCATTTCAGGTAGCGTTACATCAATGTGTAGGAAAATTAACACCTGTTTGCAATTATTTAAGACCTAGAACAAATAGTTCAACGAATTTAACACTTTAAGGCCTTACATTTTGATTTTGTAATTTTAGACTTTTTAAGACCCCGCGGAAACCCTGTGAAAGAATCATTTAAAATGTTCACAAGTTCAAAATGGCCGGTTTTGTTCACACTTCCAAAAAGGCTTGTCAGCCAATAGTGTAATGATGTTGGTATCACATGGTACCGCTGTGTCATCAATGATCAATAGTTTTAGCAGTTGCCAGTTAGCATGGAAAAAGTGGAGTCTGGTGGCAAGTGCCTGGCTTTCCTCCGGTAAAAAAACAATGTATACATACTGCCGATGAATTCCTTAATCTACCATGAAAGATTAATCACTTGACATGACATATGCAGGCTGTGCAACAAACTGGCCACTTGATGCAAGTTCACCCAAAACACATAATGGCTGACCTGCAGCGTGTGGACAACCACAGAGTACCACTCCAGACTTTTGCGTAGCTGGACCTTCCTCTCGCTGCTCAAGCAGTGCTTCACAGCCTCATCCAGACGGCCATCTTTACAGTAGAGCTCCACCAGCTTCATGTTGACGTGGACATCGGCTGGGCGCACAGCTAACTCCGCCTGCAGGAGATCGAAGAGGCGATTCCAGCCCTGTTGGCCCTGGCGGCTGAGCAGCTTCTCCTGGTCAGGGAAATAAACATTAATACAAGGAAGAGGGGAAGAAGGAAAACAGTGAAACAAGCTGGTAGGGATTTAGAAAGCTGTTAAAATGCCTGGGAAGTAGGGCCTCACAATCCCCTCCACTCATGATTCAATGTTCAATTTAAATGAAGGAAAAATAAAAAAAATGGTTTTATATACAACATTGGAAATAAAATCCAGTGTTAAATGTCTTCAAACAAACAACCAGGTAACTGTAACAAAAGACTAGAAGAAGTGTATGGATCGAGAGCAGACATGAGTGGAGAGTTGTGAAGAGTTAAGCAAAAGTTGTACTAGTGAAGAAAGCAAAGCAGTGCTCGAATGGGACAATCTCTAGGCTTTGCTGTGTTAACGGAACAGGACACTGAATCATGGAAGCAATCGCATAGGAGCAGCACCTGCCACCACCCTGGCCACAGACCAGAGCGTGGTGTATGATTTCACACACAGTGCAAATGCAGTCTAAAGGGCCCTTTCACACCTGAGCTGTTTGGTCCGTTTTAATCAAACCCTGGAGCGTTTCCCGATAGTATGGTTCGTTTGGGGTGGTGTGAACGCTCATTTGAACTCTGATGTGGATCAAACAAACAAACTCTGGGCCGCTTGAAAATGTGGGTCTCGGTCCGCTTCCAAGTGAACTATGGTTCAGTTAGCTTTAGATGTGAATGTGATCCGAACCAACTACAGGAAGCAAACCAAAAAAAGGAGTACATTATGGATGGTCCCTCTGGAATCCGCCGTGTGTGTTCGACTTTCTATCTGTGTGTGTCTGCCAAGCAGAGTCCTGCATTGGCCAGGTGATCCGCTAAATAAGTGCTTCGCGGGTTGTATTTCGTTTCTTGGGTCGGATCACGTTATATATTATATATTTATATGTCAAGGATGACTATTCATTGATACGCTAGATTATTAGTTTACAATCAATATTATTCAATGGAATGGACATATTCACTTGGCTGTTTATATTTCTTATATGGTATCCTGTCTATATTGTATATCTGTTTATATTGTATATCTGTTTATACTGTTCATTTGATTATTTTGTTTATATTGTTTATATTGTCCATAACTGTTTATATTGTTCATAGCTGTTTATACTGCTTATATTGTTTAGATTGTCTCTCTGTTTAGATTGTCTTCTTGTTTAGATTGTCATACTGTTTAGATTGTCTTTTGTTTAGATTGTCTTTTGTTTAGATTGTCTTCGCTGTTTAGATTGTCTTCCTGTTTAGATTGTCTTCACTGTTTAGATTGTCTTCACTGTTCAGATTGTCTTCACTGTTCAGATTGTCTTAGTGTTTACTGTTTACTGTGTCTTTTATTTCGCAAATTCACCTGGGCCTGAGAGGCATGTAATTTCATCTGTGCTGTATGTCAATATAGCACATTTGACAAATAAAATAACTTTGAACTTTGACTTGGGCTACATTGGTTTTAAAATATATTATTTATATATATTATTGATTAAGCCTAACTGAATGATTTAAACAAGAGTTTAAAATGATTCCATCCACGCGTTTTGAGCCAAATACGTGGTTGACCAGTGGGTGATCATTATGAGACATATTCACTTGGCATGGTTATTATAGGATATGTGCATTTGAGGATCAAATTCACATGGAATCAGACCAAGTCTACCAAACTATAGGTGTGAAAGGGTCCTTAAACAAGTTAAGTGAACTATGCAGGGTTAGTATGCAGTTCATTGCGCAACATGAATGTAAAATGAAAGTGAAAGTCGCTACTGTGGCTCTAACCTTGAGGTTGAAGACAGCTGGGTTACCAGGAAGCAACTTGCTAGCCTTCTCCACCCAGAACTCAACCCTGCTGTCAGGCTGCTCCTTGCTGCACAACAACTCGGCCACCTTCAGCACCAGGTCTTTCTGTGCTGGGTTCAGGTCCACCGACCTCTGCACACAGACACAACACTTTAAATGTAGCCTACATGCTTCAACAGTGGAAGCAATGAGATTGCCATGTGCGACCACATACCTTATAACACCCAACGGCTTTGTCAACATCTCCCTCTTTCTCAAAGAGCTGGCCAAGGAACTTGTGTGCTTTGGGGTCTCTCTCCTGGACTCTGAGATACTCAGACACATGTCTAAAGACAAAACAAATGTAACATTTACATTACATTAAGGGCATTTGGCAGTTTTAAATGAAATGGTTCCTCCTTGCTTCATGGGCTTACCTTTTAGCAAGATCATACTCCTTTGCCTCGAAATACAGCTTCGCAAATAAAAAGCCTTTGATTGACTTCTGTAGAAGAAAACAACATAGCATTGACATAGCATTAAAAAGCTCAGAACATTACACATTACATCTGACAGGAAGAAATACACGTGGAGCAAGAGTCTATGAAGTGAGTGTTTGACAGGGCTAGTCTACCGCGCGCCTCCAATGGAGGACAAGGGCTAGGAGTCAAGCTAACAGTCATGATTGATCGAGGGACGTTTCCGTGTCGCCACACATTGTGCTTCTGTACACACGTCGGGTGGGTTATATTGTAAAGCAATATGTGTGTGTCTGTGTGTGTCTGTGTGTGTGTGTGTGTGTGTGTGTGTGTATGTGTGTGGTGGGGGCGACCATGTGCAGTAGCACATGCTGCTATAAACACGACGGCTGCACGGTTAACTGTAGCTAACTGTAGCTAACTGTAGCTAACCGGCTCAACTCACCTCCTTGAGCGAAGGGGACGAACTGTGGACCGAAGAAATATAGCGCTCCACTTCAGCCCTACTTCGCCTCATTGTTTCACACTAGCGGGTTATATATAACGTAAACCAGCGCGGTGGCACGGGATATTAACGAGCGACAACTACAAATAGCGAGGAGTAATTTCTGGAAGCGTCGCTAGTCCTCCGGCTCTTCCGCCATCACGGTGGCAGCGCGCAGTCTCCGAGCAGCAAATGGCAGCGACGGGTGTCGCATCACGTGGTAAAAAGCGCCCTTTGTGATTGGCTGGTCTGGGCTGACGAATTTTAAAACTGGAGTCGCCGTTGACGCACAGGCTCACGCAACCCAGACCACAATAAAGTAATAAGAAAACATAATACAATATCATAACACATACATCATATATTACATAACCAGTGTGCGAGACAATCCAAACTATTATAAATATTAGACACGAACCGGCAGCTTAAGATCAATATTTAATGACATCATTAATATAAATATTTATTAAGAAAAAAATAATACAAGACATGAGGAAAACACCGTTTGATTTAAATTTAAAACATGCACGTTCAAGAGTTACAAAGTAGAACCTCAATAAAATAGAATAAAGAAAATATTTCACAAAAAATCTCATATGAGTAGCAAGTTGCCAGTAGCCACGCTGTATAATTGTGTATATAAATATAAGACATAAAATATTGATTATAGCTAATTACAAAGAATGCATAGTTCGCGTGAGTTCAAAACTAAATGGTGTGGATTAAAGCATGTTGATACATTGTTGGATGTGTCAACAATCTTCTGATTACCACTTACATTCACAATGCTATATGTTCTGTAATACAGCACTGGAATGTGTACATGACTTGATCGTTTTGATGGTGTACTGCTGCTTATTTGGTCAAATGGTTACAGTGTTTCCTGCCAGCATCCCTTTATTTGTACAAGAAAACCATGTCCCTATTTGATCTCGAGTAGGTTTTTATGTTGGTTTACAATGTAAGGTTTTGTTGCACACATGCCACAAGCTTTATATACAACAAAAAACCCTGAAAATGTGAATACATTATTAAAAACAATTGCTAGTGAATTATCCATAGTGATGTGTACATTTATCAATAAGTAGTTTCTAGGATATAGAAAATTAAATGAGATCATTACTGTAGAGTGAATAGATAAAACTGGATTATGTATCCAGTTTTATGTTCTGTCCAAATTCTAAGGAAGAATTAGTCGGCAAGACTTTAAACGTCTGCCAAGTTTAGGATGTGTAGCACATACTTTCTGACATACAAATACCTGCCCAAACAATATTTTTCATTACTTGCTGCGTCTTGTGCTTTTTATATGTCTCAAACTACATCCTTACAATAGGAAACACACATATTCACACCGGGAAGGAGTGCCTGCTATTCATATCTGATTACTTCCGTGGGGTCGTTTTTGAAAGCTTCTTGAGTCTTTTCTTCAGCTCCAGGGGGAATTTCTCGTAACACTTTTTACACACTGGTTTCATGTCAAATTCTACAAACTTGTTCCTAAATAAAGAAAAAAGCCGATGTTAGTGTTTTCAAACAGACCATAATGATGTGAAATGAATGTGAAAACCTTTTTATCATTTACTGACTACATCATACATTCGATAATACCATCACGTATTCCTTAGTCAACGTCTAAGGGAAATTTCTTTCAGTGTAACTGGCAACTGTGTAGTAATTTAGTGTTGGGGGTATGTAGCCATTAAGAAGCCTGGCCTGGCCCACTGCACACCCATGGTGCATTGGCTAATCAGTGGACACCGGCTAAACCAGCCATCTCCACACACACACACTCGAGGAGAACGTTAGCATGCTAGCCTTGTTACACCTGCTCTGTCCATCCAACTGCTGTATCTGTACAATAAACTGATTGGCCATCATCTACCAGTGTCCTTGTGTTCGATGAGCCCGGGAAAACACAGCGACACGATGACATGATGACACAAGTTGAAACAAACAGAAGAAAGAAAGATGGAGACTAACCAAAGCAAGGAGCGTGGAATCAAGAAGGAGGTGAAGAACACAGAATTAGAGGCACATGGGGATGAATAGCTTTTTCTTCTTGTCTTTGGAGTTGTGCTCGCTCTTGGCCAACCGGTACCTCAGTTCCTCTGGCATGCGGTCATAGCAGTGCTTACACACTGGTTTCAGATCCACCTCGACAAATTTATCCCTGCCAGGGATAAAACCGGCAGGAAAAGAAAAGGAAAGGGGGAGTTGAAAAAAGAGAAGATGTTCAGAGAAGCAAAAGTCACAGGACAGCGAGGGAGTTCAAGAGACACGGAAGAAGGAAGATGTGCACAAAGGGGAGAGGGACCGGAAGCCACCAAGGAGAAGAACAGGGAGGAGTGCATCCACCATGTGGCAGAGTGCAACACGCCGTCATGGTGGCAGACTTACTTGAGTGTGAGCTTGGTGTTGCAGGTGGAACAGGCAAAACAGTTGACACACCAGGCCTTGTTCAGGGCAGACACCACTGAATCATGGAAGACACACATATTCTTCATTAATAAATATATATAAATATATATATATACACAAACACATATATAAAATAAATACTCATTTGTACACATTTCAGTGTACCTACCATCTCCTTCAATGACACGGTTACAGTGGTAGCAGACATCCCCAAACAGCTGATGAAAGGGGACCATAATAGTTGTAAGACAATGGAGAATTCGCAATAGTTTATTAAAACACTGAAATCCTAAAACTGACATGAATCGCAGGCTAGAATATCCTTTACATGCATGACATGGATTCATAGCACCTATAATATTCAGAAACGTATGCCACAACAGTGCATGGTGCGTTAATACTGTGACAGTTACCTGGTTGTAGTGGGTCTCGCAGTACGCCAAGCCTTTGCGTTCATAATGGCGATGGCCGAGAAAAGGTTTCTCGCACTTAGCACACACAAAATGCTGGAAACAAACAAATAACAAACCGGGGCACAAATGAGTCAGTTAGCACAATCAAGAAAAATACTAGATGACCCTCCACTCCCCAGCATGTGCCCAGAAGTGTTCATGGAGATTTTAGCCACAGTGGTTTGTCCTTTTGAATGATAATTTGGTAGGAAACAGTGGTGTCACCCCTTTAGCCAGGGACTCTAGGCCATGCCAACAGTACACAGCGATCAAGTGGAACCTGAAAGTACCTTGTTCCTGTGTGATTTCATACATTAGGATGTAATAGAAGCAGAGTGTTTTGGACCAAATTAAAGAGGGGAGGGACCAAGCATCACAGCTAACATACAGAGAAAACCAGAGAATGCTGCTCACAACCAGATAACAGAAACATGCATCAAAAGTCCTATGACATTAAACATGTTAACCCCAAGTCATGACACCCCTTCTAATAAACTAAGGGGAAGCCATGAGCTGGTAGAATAGTAAGACAGAATGAGACCAGACATTACAATATGAGTTAGAGGGAGGTTTGTGTTGTCAAATCTGATGGGTGTCCAGTGGATTTAACTCCTACCAGTATCTATACCCTCTATACCTGGGTTAGGCTACTGTACCTGGGTTTTGTTCAAGACACTTCATTAAGGTTCAATACCTTTTGTGATTTTCTTTTTTGTTTTTTAGATGCCATACTATATTTGCCCACCAGAGGGAACCAGTGTCCCCACCTCCTGCCACCGTCTCTACATTCACAAACGTGCCCCATGTTTCTAGGGGCAGGATTCAGATCTGTATGACCTGCCGTTTGTCCTGTAATACTTTCCTGTGATCTCGTCAACATGTATAAACCTTAAGCTTCAAGTGTTTTTTATGTTGACTATTGTCAGTGACACAAAACTATGTAAAACTATGTAGATTTAAAAGCAAATAACAACATTAATAATAATGATAATAATAATAATAATAATAATAATTACCGGACAGACAACCCCCCGTCTTTATTGTCGCGGTTAACACCATGCCTGTACACCCGTGCACGGCGGCCCTCCCAACCCACCCCACACACACACACGCCCCTATAGGTGTCGCCGTGAAATTGGTCCTCCGCTTTTAACCCATCCATGGCCATCTTCCTCCGCGGTCAGGCCAGGAGCGGTGGGCAGGTAGTGCAGCGCCCGGGGACCACCTCGATCCAACCGCCGCTCGGTCTTCTTCCATGTTTTTAGAGGGGTTATATATACAGTGTATATATATGGAGGAACCCCAGGGAGCACAGGGAGAACATGGAAACTCCACACAGAAAGGGCCGTTCACGAAATCCCAGCACTGAAGACATGGGGGAATCGGGCGGGAATCGATCCCAGGACCTTCTAGCTGTGAGGCCACAGCACTACGACTGTGCCACCAACACACCCATGATCTAATCAGTGTGGGCCAGACAGATACCCCAATATCGTAACAGCAGTCCATAGATAACGCGAATCGCAGCATTTCTCCCACTAGCACTACTCCCACTTTCTGCCAGCATTCAGCCACTATAGGTCAAAGACGAGACCTGACATTAGGCACAACGTGACGCACAACGCGCATCAGGTGGGTGCAATTAACCTGACCCAGAGTGCACTCCCACCGGGCCGCCTCCGCGAGCTAGTCGCGGTGTGGCCGAAGTGCAGCCCCATGTCTCCGATAAATACGAACCAAATCAAGCAAACACAAATAATAGGCAAACACATTCTAACGACGCCTGGCAATCGCAGCAACGTTTAAAGTGCCTTAAATATGCCAACCGAGACCATAATCCACAAATACGCAATTGTCAATAAAATAAGTATTCTAAACACTCGATGTAAAACGTACACTATTGCAGCCTCGGTTGTTTTAAACGAACCCCGTATCACAAGCATATAAACCCTACCTGTGATTGGACCGACCCATGGTGAGCTGCGAGCTGAGCGGCCGGGCTGTGGGATCTGTGGATAAGGGAGGGCTTCGGTCACACACAGCACTCCACGAAACTCTCGCTCCCTGCGTCTGCGTCTGCGTCTGCGTGTGCGATGGAGGGCCAGGAGATCGACTGATGTAGGGGCCCGGGGGGGCCCGTGGGGCGGGGGCCCAGAAGACAGCTCACACATTAATCACCGTGTGAGCTGTTGCGACACAAGTAAATCAAGTCCAAGACATTATAACACAGTATAAAATCGCAGGCAAGTAAACCAAGAACTGAGGAGAATAATTCCAATTTTCATGGTACGTGATGTTCAATGAGCCACAGTCCAATTTATTTTTCACCTAGTGTCGTAGGCTGCAGTTAGATTTTTAGCATATTCCAACAGCACAATTGCATTAACAATATTTATAATATCAGCTACCCTTTTCTCCTTTTTTCAACATGTTAATGTTACTGGTGCATTCTCGTCAGATGTAATAATTTTCGTTAGAAACACAGTATTGGACAAAACATGACACTATATGAAGTGATTAGTTAATTTGTCATTTAGGAATTAGGTTATTGCAATATATATATATAGATATAGATATATATGTGTGTTATGCACAGTGATATTCAAAGAGCGTATTAAGGATGTTTTATCATTTAATTTCAAAATCTTCCTAGAAGATTAAATATGAATTAAGACAATGTTTTAATGGCAACACTCAGAGGATGTTACGTTCTTGTAATGTTATATGTTAACAAAGAACGTTTTGCCAGCAACATTCTAAGGATGTTTTGAGGATGTTGTTAAGGGAACCATTATAGAATGCACTTTTATGAAACATTGCAACCGTTACATGATAACAAAGGCAGAACATTTGTTAGATTGTGGAGAATTTGTGTGGATTGTGGAGATTGTGGAGGGTTTTTTTATTTACACATGGTGTGTGTAAATATTTGATGTGGCCCATTTGGTAGAGGTGTGGCGAGATATTTCTTTGTGCTCAAGTGCCATTTTGGAATGCCTTCTTTCCAAGCATGCATTAAGCCACACATGGATCAAACATAGTTCCACAGCACTACGACTGTGCCACCAACACACCCATGATCTAATCAGTGTGGGCCAGACAGATACCCCAATATCGTAACAGCAGTCCATAGATAACGCGAATCGCAGCATTTCTCCCACTAGCACTACTCCCACTTTCTGCCAGCATTCAGCCACTATTTTGGAATGCCTTCTTTCCAAGCATGCATTAAGCCACACATGGATCAAACATAGTTCCAGTGATCAATTAATTTATTCTTAAATAATCCTAATAATAATAAATCAGCAGTGAAGTCTGAAGCATTAAAAAATGACAGCATGCGAGTTTATTGACAGAAAGTTGCTTATACATTGTTTTGAAAGAGGATGACCCATGCTGGACTCTGTCACGACTAAATGGTCATTCAATACACTGAAGGGGGAATCACGTTTCATGAATTGGTGTTTTTCAAAGGGAACATTACAAATGCAGACATAACATTTCAGTCCTCAGACTATCCTCTTGTCCTGGATTCCAAGACAGGAATTTTCAGGCGATAGTGGTTTTCATATCGGGCCCGATCCATCCCCATCTTGTGATGATTTCATCTTCGTCAGGCGACTGGTTGGTTTTCTTCCTCTGGTTATTTTAATGGATGGTGTCCAGCCAGCGGATCCTGAAGATCTTTCTTAGGCATTTATAAATGAAGGTCTGCACTTTCAACCTGTCGAGGCTTAGTTACAACAATAATGGAATGTTATTTTATAAATACGGTTACGCGCCAAGGACCGGAATCTGAGGTTAAGACTTGGCAGAGCGAGGTTGGCCTGTTCTTAGTGAAAGTGCTAACATCTGGCTGAGGCTGTTGAGCGGAACGCGTGGGGGGTAGGGTCTGAGACAGATGATGCTTGACGACTACTTTGTTGAAACTTGAAGCTTCTTTTCCTCAGACAAAATGGGCCAGAAAAGAGTTCTAACAGACTATTTCAGAGGGACGCAGCGCTCTTGAAATGGCCAAGAAATTGCCGTGATCACAGAACCATCAAACATTTTGTCGCAAATACCCAACAGGGTCACAAGAAACGTGTTGAGAAAAAGACAAATTAACTGCCAAAGATTTGAGAAGAAACAAACGTGAAGCTACCAGGAACCCATTATCCTCCAGTGCTGTCATATTCCAGAACTGCAACCTACCCGGACAGTCCAGAAGTTCAAGGTGTTCAGTGCTCAGACTCATGGCCGAGGTAAGCGAGGCTGAAACCCGACCACCACTGAACAAGACACATAAGTTGAATCGTCAAGACCGGGCTAAGAAATATCTGAAGACAGATTTTTCAAAGGTTTTATGGACTGATGAGATAGTGAGTGACTCTTGATGGACCAGATGGATGGGCCCGTGGCTGGATCAGTATTGGGCATAGAGCTCCACTCCGACGGCAGCAAGGTGGGCTGGTATTATTAAAATGATGAGGTTGAAGATGGACTCAAACTCCCAAATCTACTGCCAGTTTCTAGAAGACACTTTCTTCAAGCAGTGGTACAGGAAAGTTTGCCAGACTTTGAGTTGCATAATAATTCTGCACACTAATAGTTCCCGAATAATTGTGTACACACAGATTCTCAGAAGAAAGCCAAAATTTCACATTTACTTCCTTAAATATGTTTATTAACATTTTGGATTGACCAAGAGCACGTGTATATTGTGCCATTCTCAATATATATATATATATATATATATATATATATACTGCATATATTTTTTTTCTATTGTTGCTTTTGGTCTATTTCCTACGTACTGTCGCCTGCCATGTCAAGAGTTTCACTGGACAGAATGGCTCTGGGTTGTGATGTGACAATAAAACACTTGGACTTGACTTTTCACCACAAGCCTGCCTGTGTCTTTGGAGGAGCCCCAAGGACGCCACATTACGAGGCATTGTGGCAAGGGACACTGCTCGCTGACATAGTAGGTGGTAGGC
>OMOU01043302.1:3246-23342 GCA_900312585.1 Malacocephalus occidentalis
GCCTTCTTCATAACGGACACACATGCGTTTATAGAACTACATAAGCGGAGCGGTGACAAGGTTCCTGCGGCCAGAACCTGCTGTCAACAACCCACGTAATGCTGAACAGGAGCGGAGAGTCGACACACAGACGGCCGGATTCGATAGAGCAGAGAGCGATCCCAGCCAGAGAGATGAGGAAGGGGGGGGACAATCCGACCTGACCACCGCCTCTTTACCTCACTCGCCTCAGCCTCCTGTCGCCCTTCCAACCCATACTGACACACTCCTCCTCGATACAGGGCGTTCAAGGGAGGTGCAGTGCACGACAGTGTCCACTAGATGGAGTGGTAGCCAATGTACAACAGAGGAGGAAGAGACTAATCGAGAGCAATGGTTGAATCCGACAGGTTCAACCTATCTGATTCAACCACTGAATCAGACAGGGTCAGTGGTTGAACTGGCTGGACCAGAAGACAAACCTGACCAGAATTCCCAGGCCACTAAAGAGGAAGAGGAGGCAAGGGTCAGGCTCACTGGTGACGAAGAACCCCATTTAAACAATCCAAATGCTGTTTCAGGTTTGGAGGCGGAAGGGAATGACATTGTCAGAGAGGACAGCATCACCTGTGTGAATGAGGAAAACTGGGAGAGAACAGAGGACGGAAGAGGAGAGACACTCAAGGCAACATCAACTAACCCAGAGAGTACTGATGGTAGCTCAACAGAGCCGAGTGTCCCCACTCTCTCAGGTGATCAACCTGAAAAGCACTTCATGTCGAGGGAGGTAATCAGTGAACCAGACTTAACTGGAATTGTTTCAGACGAAGATGGGGAGGAGAAGGAAGATCTGGTTAGGACATTTTCCGACTGTGTAAGTCTATTTGTTGAATCACCAGAGCTCAACCCAAGCAGCCTAGTGTCCAGCGAGGACAATACTGTTGTTGTACAAGAACTGTTAGAAGTGGAGTCTAAGCAGAGACCTGATGAGGTTAAAGTTAAGGAGAAGGAACAAAGGAGTATCCTCATTGAGGGGAGTGATGATTTTTATAGAAAGGGAAGTGATGTAATACACCCAGAGCAAAACCAGGAAGTTGTTAACACTGAACAGGAAATTACGAAAGCCACGGCATGTGGAAGAATCACTATATATGTGGAAGAAATGACCCCAGTCAAAAATCAAGAAGATGATGATTCACAGCTCCTGAAAGAGGTAAACCAAACAAAGGAAGAAGAGGGAGGCGTAGATATATTCCTTCAAACGGCCCAAGACAAGGAACTGAAATACAATATGAATACTGAGGCAGAGACTGAATTCAGTCCTGAACACATGCTCTGTTTTGTTAACCCAGAGACATATGACACTGAAGATTCTCTGAGTGCCTCCAGTGATGATGATGATGATGATGGGGAAGGAGGGGTCAGTACTCATTGGTCGGTAGCCATCGATTCCCCAGGCATGGCCTTAATGGTAAAAGTGGAAAGCAACAATGAACAGGAAATGAGTGCAGAGCTCCAAGAAGTTTCCCCAGGGACACTTCCAGGGTCAGGTGCCGGGCCTCATGGACTGAATTGTGTACCGTGTGAGGAAACCAGAGGGCTAATTCCTGAAGTAAACAATGGACGTGTTGCTGCTATTGCTGCTGCCGCCGAGAATACAGAACAAAGAGCCCTGATGGGGAGGGCTTCTGAAGGAAGGTGGGTGACTTCCCAGTCACCACACGCATCTGGGCGCTCTAAATACGTCGCTGGTCTAGGCGACGTGGACCACAGCCAATGGGAGGACCAAGACACGACTCTAAAGAGTGAGGAAAGAGAAAACGCGGTGGCAGACCCTAATGTGGTTGTTGGCGGGAGTGTTGATTCAGAGAGCCTTGTAGACAGTGGAGCCCTGTGGGAAATTGAAGAACAGATGAGTGGAAGAGCAGAACAAGTCACAGAACAGGAGGAGGAGGCAGGGAGGACGTCAGATGACGAGCGCTCCAGGCATGAGGCTCACAAGACCGATGAAGAGGACCTTACAACTGAGGAAGCATTGTTTGAATTCACATCAGACCAAGAGAGGAGTGAGTCCACAGGAGCTGCGTCTGATGAGGTGGCAGTGTCGGAGGATGGAGCCTTTGGGAATATTTGGGATGCCAACGCTGCAGCGCAGGACAGCTTTGTGTTCAGTGAGAAAATATTAATTCTGCCCGACACTGCGATACAGAACACAACAGAGGCATTTGAAGGTGAAACCACAGCAACCACGATGACAGAAGGAAACAACAGACAGATTCTGAGCCTATCGAAGGACTATGTTGAACCTGAATCCCTCTGTCAGCCAATTGAAAACAAAATACAATCCTTTGAGGATGGACAGATGGACGCTGCGGAAATTGTAGCAAACATTTCAGATGTAGGGACTGGAAAAGACGTCTCTAACGCTCGGTCTGAGGAGGCCACTGCAGAATCTGTGCAAAAACGAAACGCTGAACAACCAAATCGATCAAGAATGGAGACCGCAGGACTGGGCTCTCTTACTGATATGAGCTCTGACCTGCTGATAGAAGTAAGGGACTTGCCAGATGAGTTCACATCCAGATTTCCAGAACCACAAACTGAGACTTCAACACAGGAAAACATGGAACATGTGGAAGATGTTTCAGCTGTAAAAGCTTCTGAGAATGAGAGCACCTTGGCCTTTGGACAGGTGACTGAGATGGACAAGGAGACTCTAGCATTGTCGACTGAGACTGTCTTCCCAGAAGACACAGACCACACTCCTTCTGACACATCAGAAATGGAGAACCAAGCAGTCTCACTCATCGACACCAGGACACCCTCCTCCTCCTCCTCCTCCTCAGGTATTGTTGATGATGATGAAGCAGCTAATAAGACGTCCAAAAAGCATGAGGAGCAGATCCGAAATCCAGATGAGTGGGAGGAGACGTCTGACCAGATCGAAGGAGAAAACGAGGGACGGACGCCAGAGTCCGGTAAATCTGGATTGGTTGGAATATCTGATCTTTTAGAGGCACCGGAGTGTAATGATTCAGAACATACCTCAGGTGGATATGGCAAGCCAGAATGTGAGGTTTTAACCACTACACCAGAGGGGATTATATTGTCTGAGATGTTGATGACAGCGCCCCCTGGTGTTCTGGATGTATTGCCACACTCATTCACTGAGGACAGGCCAACACACAGTAATTCACCAGAACAGGAGCCACAACACCCCCCGATTTGGTCTAAGGGAAAGTGCTCTGAAGTCTCATCTCAGGCAGAACAGGATGAACTACAATTTAATGAAGAAATGACAATCAAAGTTGAAGCATTTGAGATGGAACCTGAGAGCTCTGACAGTGTAGCAGTTGATGGAAGAGATGAAATGTCTGCGATAGCGATCTCTAACAATGTGGATGAAGACTGTAGCATTAAGCCTGGTGCGGAGGAGCCATCTCACCAAGACTTGGTCGTGCTGAGGGGCAAAAAGAGGTTTGGAGAAAGCAGACAGGGACCAGGTTTGGACTCCAAACATCCATTGAACCAAGCCTGGTCTAGAAAGTCCGAGCTCATTTCACCCATTGCTGATCTGAGCGCAGATGAGAGAGGTAGACAGCGTCACAGTCTACCTCCAGGATCAAATAGGTTTGAGGTATATTTGATCTTCTATGTTACATTATAGTTATATAACCCATTTTATTATATCTTCATCATCAACATTATTCTTCATTACTTATACATGAATTTATATTAACATCATAGAAATAATTTTTCTGTTTCATTACAGTTGGACATCAATGTTTTGGACCTAACCATTCAGAAGTCTCGTATCTTGGTGAAGAATCCCAGCATCAGGCCCCCTACGGACCCCCGGGCGCTTCTGCATATGCCCTCTCTGGAGCCCTCCCCCTCACACCCCTCCAGCCCGCAGCCAGGACCGCCTCTGGCAGGCAGGCCAATTGGAGGCCTCGGTGTTGGGATAAAGCTTCCTGGTAGGTTGACCAAAATGGGGCCAGGGCTAACCCCTACACACACACACCATATATACTGCATATATTCTCACATTGTGATTCATTCAGGCATAGTGAATTTTTATATATTCGACATTTTGTCTTTTTTTCCCCAGGGTTCGGAGTGGGCTTCCCAGCTCTGAAGAAAACATTGAAGGAGGTGAAAGATGGAGATGAAAGTGTCCCTGAGGTGATAGTGATCAACGTTTAGTCTAATTCATTCACACTTTAATGCCATTTATAGAACAAAAACGTTATTTAGAATCAGGTGATGACACGCATCTTTTTTTAATGTATTTTTTGGTTTTCTCATGATGAGGAACTTTGTTGGCATTAAATGAAAATGTTTGTTTCAATGGGTTCCTATGCTAAGTCTTGTTTTGGGCTGATTTACAGCAGAAATCAGAAGCACAGCAAGGAATGACGAGCATGTCTCCAAAACCAACAGTCGCCGATCGTAAACCAAGATGGACGCCCCCAAAGCACCCTGGGTACACGCCCATTCCTTCTCTTCAGGTTGTTGTGCTTACATTTCTTCATACTTTTTCCAAGTCATTGTTGCTGTTGCTTTTACCCCCAACAGATTTGGGAACCCTCTGATGTCAGAGCTCAAGAGCAAACTGAAGAAAACCAGTGAAGAGTGAGGAAGGGAACAGATGATTTCTGGATTAGAAGGTCTTGTTGGCTGTACCATAGATGGTATTCTTCACGATCATTAGGCTCCAGACATTCCCAGAAGGAAGCTGTCCTGTCCAACCACGTCCTGTTACTGTCGACCTGCTCTGGGGCTAAAAGGAATGAGGTGCCTTGCTTCGGAGCACTTCAGTATACTGGCGCTTCTGTTATGCTGGTTGCCGAAACGCAACCACGAAGCTATTTGTGCCTGGCCTGCTTCTCGTAGGTCTCTGACCATTGTGCATGTACAAAGATAGCTATATTTAAATGAAATCCTCTCTATTTTTGATCTTTAATCAATAATAAATACTGCCACTGCCTGCATTATTGTCAAATTTGTATTTGGTATGTAGACCTATATGTGTTATGTTCGGGGACATAAACTATTTTCATATTGCGTTCGTGATAGTCAGGGAGAACAATTTGTTTGTTATTCTCTAAATACATACATAGTTATTTAGAGTACATGGTGGTAACGTCTAAGTGAAATAGTTCGCGTTTAGGTGATGCTGCCATAGTATCTAACGGAAGGAGAAAAAAAGCTCAATCGACGGGAGTAGCGTGACGTAGTGGGCGGAGTGTCTACTAGACCCCGGAAATACAGTCTAATACTCGTTAAACGAATTTAGACGGTGCTATGTGTGCGGCACATAGAGCTACAACATGGGAAATATCAGAATCCGAGGAAGAATGCGACAATGAAAACAAGACGCAATCAATGGCCATCGTTGTAGAAAGCGTTGACAGCCAAAACAGCGACGACAAAGCATCGCCAACTCCAGCATCCACAGATGAACCACGTCTCGACCATCGGCTATCTCCTCCGCGGGTACCCAAGTCTCAGGCCCCCAGTTCCAGCCGAAAGCCCCGCTCCAAAGATCCGATTGAAGTAGGCGAAGGCACAGCAAAGCAGAGAAGTAAGGCGAGAGAGGAGCTGAGAGCAGCGAGAGCCGGACATAAGGAGGAGAGAAAACGGGAGCAGCAGAAGAGGAAGGAACTGGCAGAGCAGGTGAAACGTTTGAGGCCAGAGAACTGTCTCAAAAGCCTAACTATCTGCATAGATCCAGGTAAACACACACACACACACACACACACACACACACACACACACACACACACTCTCTCTCTCTCTCTGAAACAACGCAAGTGTAGTGAACAGGGAGCCAGACACCCATTCCAGCTGTAATCGCTTTGGACTGTTTTCGGAGTCCTTTAGTAGTTATTCCATGTATCTGGACATGCTGCATATATTTTTGGTGTTTTGGTGTTCTATCGAATTGAGTTCTGCTAAAATATGAATGTAAATCTGAAATATTGATCATGCCTACATGGCAAGGACTATAAAACTATTATGGTGTGTTTTGTACGCTCAGGTAGAAGTCAAGTGAAGTCATATAAGCTGTGTCTTGTGACTAATTTATCATAAATCATATAAAGCTATGCCAAAACGGACACAAACGCAATCATTTCAACAATATTGATCTAAATATAAATATAAATCATTGTCGACATAAATCATAATTTAAATATATCTAGTAATGACCTGTCCAGGGCCGGTGCATTGAAAGAGTAGAGGAGAAGGGGACTTGCAATTTGTGTATTTATTTATAGAACATTTGGTTGCTGTAGGCCATAACCATGCCAAAACAACAACAAATAAAAGCTCCAACACCCACACCAGGTCTCCAGGAAGTGCCTCCCCCTGGTCCTCTCATCATAATTCTGTTTCTGTCTCATGCCCGCCTCCTCTAGCTGGCCCTGGGCAATAGTGTGGGCAGACGCCATTTAGTTTTGGGAGTCTCCTGGTGTGTTCTCGCCCCAGAAGGACAGCCAGTGTGTCAGGGGGGCTTGCCACCTCCGCCGGTGTCCGGATTTCCCACCCCAATATGAGCAGGGCATGAGGTGCACAGCGGACCTGTAGGCCAAGAGGAAGATGCATGTCCCAGTCATGTTGGTGCTGTGTGCTGAGGAGCCAATCACCCTGCAGACCGGCTGAGTTCCCTCGTGCATGGGGCACATCTCTTCCTCCTCTCTGAGCTCTGTCTTGCATGCCTCTCAGCGCTCGTAATTTCAACACCCAGCGCGTGCACAGGGGCAAGCCCCGGCCCTGTGCATGACTGTGACCTGTCAGTGTGTGAGCTGCTCCTCCGCTTTCCTGAAAGACATCAACCACTGGTCGGTCCTGACATTGACAGCAAGAAGCTCTCTAGACGTGATGCAGTAGTGGCTCTCAGCCTAAAATTTGCCAATATGCCTTTCCTCCCCTTCTGGCCCTACCTGAGCCAGCCAGCAAGTCTAGTGAGGAAAACCAGGAGCCAGGCACCATATCCAGGGACTCGTCGATGTGACGAATTTGATACACAAATTCTCATCTTTGGGCTCTTCTTCTTGTTGACTATCAAGCCCATTGGCTCTCTGATGGCCCGATGATGCCTGCCCGCTGCAACTCCTCTATTGCGCTGCCAGCACCTGTCTGGTGCACCATGGGAAGATGACGGGGATGCATCTTGATTGGCCGTGCATTTTAATCTCCACCCCCTCCTCCTTATTCTTTAAGTGAGACCCGTACCGCCGCATCACGTCCAACAGGCTGTTGCTAGCTAGCCTAAGTGAAGCTTATCTGGCTAACACGGGCTGATAAACGACCCGTTACGTTTAATTTGTGACACGTCCAACGCCGGTTGGACAGGTAAAATGTGGTTACTGTAGGCCATAACCACGGCAAAACAACAACAGATAAAAGTGCACAGCCTCGTTTCTAGCTCCGTGCTCCTTGCTCCTGACCTGCCCACCCCCCCCCCACCCCCGGCCCGCCCCCCCCCCCCCCATTCCCGCTCTCACATTGTCCCTTCCTTGATCCTCTAGCCCTTCAACCAACCACAGGGAGACTCGGCACATTTAACACAGGCGAACGGCCACAACTGTCACCATAACTGACAGTCAACATAACACATCATAACACAGTTAATGGATAGGTCAAATTACAGGGTTGTTACAATATATAAGGCATGCATTTTCTTTTAATTGTATGACATTGGCAACACCACTGGGTTCATGTCTCTCTCCCCCTCTATAGCGATTTTACAGCACGGCGGCTCAGACATCTTGTTGAGCAGCCTCTCTGCCTCAGGGTGGAGGTTTGTGATTGACAGCCAACAACTCCCCCAGACAATCTGCTGGACCCGGGAGCTAACCCAGGTGGGTCTGTCTTCTTGAAATAGGTGTTTCTGGATCATTCCATATTTATCTGAATCTCATTTCACAAAGCACAAGTATGAAGTATTGGTCGACCATCGTACACTCAATGTGAATTGTTCTGTAGGTGACACACATTAAAGTTCATGACAAACGTTTAGAGCACTTTACACACAACAATTGGTAGACCAAGCGAAATACAATTGGAAGCTGCAAGATAAATGTCTTTTGCCTTATTATTTTCACTAAATCATTTACTTACATGTAGGGCATTTGGCAGATGCTTTTGTCCAAAACGGCTGACAATAAGTACATTTGTACAGTAATAGTTATAGTACTAGAAGCCTACTAATGAGTAACTTTTTCTGCTCGTAGCCCGGAGAGGACGGCTGTGGTTTTGTGGAAGAGGAACAAGTGAGCTGGGTTCTGGATTTGGCCGACTTTCTTGACGTTGTGATCAGTGTAAAAGAGGTAAATAATTGTAAAAACATTTTAAAACTTTGAAAACCTTCCAGAATGTTGTTTGAAGCTGTTTAACTGTCCAGGTGTGAGTGTGAGGAGGTGGTGTTTTAATGGTTTGTGTGGTCTTTTGGATTCAGATTCTCCAGGGGAATGAAGATGCATCCAGGAAGTCCCTCCTCTCTGTTCTGCTGGAGTTTCTCAGTCAAAATGCCAATAAAGTGGTCACCATATTGGTTATTGGATCACAGATTCACAGGTTGGTGACCCTTGGATTAGTATTAAGTTAGTATTTGACTCATTTTTTATTTGTATGCATGAAGTCTCATGAATGTCTTACCTGCAGAAGAACACCTGTGATTTTAGGCTTCTTTACTTTAACAATAATGTTGTGAACATTTTAAACTAAACTAAAGTTGACAACATAATGTCTTCCAGTGCAACAGCTTGGAGCCCTCTGAGCCTGCAGGCCCAGATTGGGATGGAAGATCTGGAAATGGAGGAGGTAGGTTCACCTCAAATGATCACGTGTTAACTGTCATGCAAGTGGACATGTCACATGACGGCTAACATGGACAGCTGTCCTCTAGGGTAAACCTCAAAGGAATGACTCAAATGGTTGATTCAAGAAGCTTAATTGTTACATACAGGATATGCAGTGAAATGAAAAAGTGGCGATTCCCAGCGGAATGTGAATCATAACAATACAAACATCACAATTGAAGGGAAAGAATCAAATATCCATGAGTAATCCATGAATCAAATGAGTAAATGGGCAGGAAAATAGGCAAATAGACAGCAGAAGGCATATAAACAAGTAGGCATATCAACAACAAGGCAATATAAAGATTTCATTCTTGTTGGCCTGCAGAAAGAAACTCAGAAAGAAAGTTTTAGTCTCTCTGTTCTAGCAGCGTGACTGCGGAGGCACTTGCCTGACCACAGAAGTTGGAACAGGTTGTAGTCGTGGTGGTTAGCATCCTTCATGATCCTGCGGGCTCTGGTTCAACACCTACTGGAGTACAGGTCCTGCAGGGTGGGGAGTGTAGTGCCAATAGTGTCCTCAGTCAAACGCACTACCGTCTGCAGAGCCCTCCCGTCCTGAGAGGAGCTGTTGCCGAACCAGGCAGTGATGCTCCCTGTCAGGATGCTCTCCACCACACCAGTGTAGAAAGTCTGAAGGATCCTCCGGGAGACTTGGAATTTTCCACAGCTGCCTGAGGTGGTAGAAGTGCTACTTTGCCTTCCTCACCAGAGTGTCAATGTGTGTAGTCCAAGTCAGATCCGCTGCGATGCGGACTCCCAGGTTCCTGAAGCTCTCCACAGCAGTATCATTAATCCCCAGTGGTGTGTAAGTCCTCTGATGTTGATGGCACTGTGAGCTTTTTGTCACAAATCCTGAGATGAGAAGATGAGAGAAGAGAAGTTTCGCCAGCCTACAGCCTGTAATGTTAGCCTCTAACACCCTGTGTGTGTCCTCAGGTGACAGTGTACCTCCAGGTCTACAAGAATATTTCCCTCTCCTTTGCCCGTGACTGGCAGGATGTCACAGACAACCTGGTGGCCATCACCAAGGCCTTGTCCAAACGACCTTCTAGGTAAATCAGAGCTGGTGTTGTCATGGAAACATGCTATTTCGAATGTATTGCACTGGGGTCAATTTTTGAAAACCACAAGCAAACTACAAACCGCAAACATATCATACATACCAAAAAAGGTTTGGGAATCCCTGGTTGTAATAGCATGCAAAACGGCACCTCCTCTACCTATAAGCATCTCTAATCTCTAAGCACCTCTCTCACCTCCCAGGCATCAGACAGAGCGAGCCATTCTCCCATTCTGCGTGCACGGATCGTGGGCAAAAGGCTCACGGGTAGAGAAGGACGGCTCAGGGCTCCGCCAGGTGTGGAACCGGCAGGTGCAGCAGCTCAACCGCGTCAGCACTGCGGTGGCAACAGCCGTGACCACCGCTTACCCATCCCCCCGTCTCCTGCTGCAGGTAGAATCCTCTGCAAGAGTTGGCTCCCAGATGACTTGAGGCATGACCCCATTTCCAAGTCTGAAAATGATGATGACCATTTTCTGCAATATCAATAATCGAGCGAGCATATGCGTATCTCGCAATCCGATGTAATTAGTTTTAGTTTGCTTGTGACTATGAATTATTGGGCAATCTATTCATATATACAGGACCATTTTGAGACTGAAACCAAAACAATAAAAATAACTGAAAATTGTTTTTCAAACCCTAAAAATGTATTCATTATATATTTAGGTGTTTGTGTAGGCAAGAATGAGTGCACTGGTTTGAACAGTAATAAATTGTCATGCTGATGCTCTCTAGGCATATTGGAGGCTAGAATCAGTGGAGCAGCGGAAGAAGCTACTGGCTCACCTCTCTGTGACAATTGAGGGAAGAGAAAGAAGAGTTGGACCCAATATTTCATCCAGAATCTACAGCTGTCTCTCGGAGAACAACCCAGAGATGGGTCTGGACTAGTCAGATCTTTCTTCTGGAAGATTCAAATCTTGAATGCTTGCAAATTAAACTAAAATGTAAGGTCATGTGTTTCATGTTTACAAGCTACTGAAGTTGTACAAGATGGCGTATGTTTCAAAGCAAGCTAATGTGTTCTAGATGGCTAATGTTTTGTAGCAAGCTAACGTCCACAATTTAGGTAATGTTTAATTTACAATCGAATGTTAACATAATTGATGTACTGGGATATCATGTTGATAACATCAATTTGATCTTACACCTTACACCATGGGTGAAAAGTTGTATATTTATTTATATTTTGTACTTTATTTATAAATGCATTGTATAGAAAATATTTGTTCTTTTTTATTAAATAAATGGCCATTGTCATTGTGGCCAATGGCCACTATCAGTCATTTGGGATAGAGAAGTTCAACAATGCTATAGACAAGGTTAGAATACTTCATCCTATCAAGTTAGTCTGAGGGCAGATGGGATGCTGCAAATGCTGCACCAATCACGTCCTGAGATATGAAGTGGTATTAAGAAAAGGGTTGGTGCTAGCTGCTAACTTAAATATCTCTGCAACACGGATATGGAAGTTTGAAACATAACGTCAAAATGTATTTCTTCACATTGTGTTGATTGTTAACTATTTTATGTTTAAAAACAATCTTACACATTGCACCTTTAGCTGCTGTAGATTATTAAAAAAAACAATTATTTCAAAAATACGCAGAAAACCAGACTTCTTGGAAGCAGGTCCCTGAGAAAAACATCATAGATTCACAGTGGTTGGTTGTCAGATCATAAACTGACAATGACCTCAGCAGGAGTTCTACTATTTGTATTGGTTAAAAAACGAAGAAGCAGGTTACACTTCGAATGTTATAGGCTACCTGTACCGTTTATAGCCATTTCAACTCCATGCATGTCCCATGCCACGCAGCGGTCTATCCTTCATGAACACAACATTCTTTACTGCTAACTTTTGTGGTAGCAGTTAAAAATATACATTAAAATGAATTATGATAATAATTTGTAAGTAAAGTCAGCAAATTCATAAATTGAAAAAATCCCAAATGATTTCCTCACAAATAAAACATATATATACTGTATAGAAATATATAAATCAATATGCTATATGAACACAATATCAAATTGGCATCACAATATCCAAACTGATTGGTGTGGTTACAGGTGCCAATGGATTAATGTTGTGGCAGCCAGTGTATTGGCTTTAGACTTTAGATCAGGCAAGTTATTGGCCAATTATTGGCCAATCGGAATCCGACAGCCATTTTCAAATCTGATTGGTTCCCGGGGCCTCTGGTATACTGACAGTGGCCACTTGGTGAGAGTGGTGGGTAGACATGGGCACTGGGTTGGGGTTAGGGGGAGTTCAAGTCCAGCGGCACCTCTTGCTCTGGTAGTCCTCGGGTTCAGGGGAGTAGCTGCTCTCACAGTCACTGCAGGGGTGTGTGAGAGGACACATCCAGGCGCCCCAGGTCTGAAGGTACACCTGGGGACACACCTGGCAAGCACACAGGGCGGGCAGTGTGTTCTGGACCGGGCTGGGGCAGGGGCTAGGGGAAGTCGAGGCACATGGGGTCGACATTGGGACTGGGAGAGCGCTGTGGCGACCCCTGGTGGAGGTTGAAGACCCAACCCAGCTGGGATTGGAGGAGACGGAAGAGACCCGGTCGTCCGTGCAGCATGGCAGCTGCCTGCGGATGTGAGCGCAGCAGAAGTACTGCAGTGAGGTGGGGGTGTAGCACACACGGATTAGCTTCATGCTACTCTTGGCGACCGTGGAACAGACCATGGGGTAGAAGGACTTGTTCTAGAGCCGTACGGTGGCCACAACTGGGATGGAGGAGATGAAGGGTTTTCTGTCATTTTACAGTGAGAATAATGCATGATATTTCCTGAGACGAGACATTTCCTGTGCTGGAACTTGCCGGTTTCCGGCGAGGGGTGGAGTCAAGAATTCCTGTTATGGATTGGTTATGGATATATTATTAATAATAATTAATAATAATCATAATAACAATATCCAATGTATTTCTACAGTGGTCTTTACAACACAGATTTGATTTGAAATCTGAATAAACAAGTTGTCTAAGGACTTTGGTTTTAGTTTGTTTTCCCACCAGCTACATTTTACAGTTGTTAGTGCTGGCTGCATTCGTCTTTGTTTCTGGACACCAAGGATACAGAAATGGCAAGGCGAAGCTATTGTTATATATAGCAGTCGCTTATTAGCAAGTAGAGAAGAACAATTACAATTCCTTATGTTAAGGTACAAACTGCACATGCGGTACATGCGGATCTCCCAAAGCCCAGAGGTCTCCTGAAACAGCATACAGGTATTGGGAGGCCAGAAAGACTGCGGCTTCAGTGGCCGCCGAAGCAATAATCCGGGTGTGGAGGCTATGGAGAAGGACTATGGAGAAGGATGGCAACTCAGGCAGGGAATTCATGCCATCCAGTCTTCATGTGCTTTGAGGACTTGGAGATGGCTTATGACAGTATCCCCCAGGGAATCCTGTGGTGTGTACCACGGGAGGGTGGGGACAACTGAAGTGAAAGCTGTGTCCGTACTCTCGGCACAAAGTCAAGCGTGTTCTCATTGGGTGTTGGACTCCGCCAAGTTTGTCCCTTGTCACTGATTTTGTTTGTTTGTTTGTTTGTTTGTTTTGTTTGTTTGACGATATAGTTCTGTTGGCTACATCAGACGGTGACCTCCAGCATGCACTAGGGTGGTTTGCAACCGAGTGTGAAGCGGTCGGGATGAGAGTCAGCACCTCCAAGTCTGAGGCCATGGTTCTCTGCCGGAAAATGGTGGAGTGCTCCCTCCGTGTTGGGAGTGAGTTGCCTCCCTGTAGAGGTTTTCCAGGCACGTCCCACTGGGAGGAGACCCCGGGGCAGACCCAGAACCCGCTGGAGGGATTATATATCTCATCTGGCCTGGGAATGCCTCGGGATCCCCCAGGAGATCACTAGAGAGTGTTGCTGGGGAGAAGGGGGCCTGGAGAGCCCTGCTTAGCGTGCTGCCACCACGACCTGGCCCCGGATAAGCGGAAGAGAATGGATGGATGGATGGTGCTCCATAGGGACCATCTGTAGAGAAACCCTATATTAATGTAAGCTTAAAGACCTAGCATAAGTTACGATGGTAACTATAGTTTTGTGAATTCCTGGATACTGCAAGTGGCAGTAAATAAAGTGGATATGTCTCCTCGCAGGTTGAGACCTAATGTCAACAAAGTCACGTGCGTGACGTGGAGGCTATAAATATCACGTGCTAGACTACACATGGCCTCTTCAGAATCTTCTCGCACTGAGAAGTTCCGAGTGACCGGTGTGACTGGCAGTCATCGAGGAATTCACAGAACCATAGTTACCTTCGCAACTTACATTGTTTCATTCTTTCCGGACTGCCAGTGGCAGTAAACAAGCAATGTCACGAGGAAATATACCCACCTACTGGTCAACTGCAGAAACAGGCAGCAGGATAGCAGACGCCAACGTGGTGGGTCGACGTTGGCGTCTGCTATCCTGCCATCACCTTAAGCCACCTTAAGCCACATTAAGGTGACAGAATCCTGAGAATGTGCAAGGTGTTGTCCAGGCACACAGACTTCCGATAGTGGCACCCCCTTCATTGCTGGCCAGGATGTCACCACAGCCCTGGTAGAATGACAGACAACCTCTGTGGGGACAGGTTTACCTGCTATGACTTAAGCCTGTTTGATCCAGTGGGAGAGCCCTTGTTTAGACAATACAACCCTGGTTTTCCCACTGCTCTGTGTGCCTAAGGCTCTGCATTGCCTCAATGTACAGCCGCAACGCCCGGACTGGACACAGATTGGCTCTCTCCTCCTGTTTGGATCTTAACAGAGGAGGATGGTATGCCTCCAGCTTTATGGCCCGATTAATATGGCTGGGGGATAAATCTATTGGTAGGAAGGAAATATTTGGCCACAGTGTCACCCCAGATCCGTCTGCCTTCCATCGAAGGCATGTAGGACTGAGTGTGTACAGTTCACTCACACGCTTGGCTGATGTAACTGCCAAAAGTAAAGCTGTTTTCATTGATTTGTTACAGTCTCCCCTGCCATAGGCTCAAAGGGTGACTGGCCCAAGGCCTGCAGGACCAGTGGCAGGTCCCATGCTGCAGCCCGCATCACCCTGGGAGGGCATAGTTTCCTGGCACCATGAAGGTATTGTGCCCCGACTGGCCTGCCATCAATGTGGCCATGGTTGACTGATGTAGCTGCCACATACACCTTCAAGGCTCGGAGATGGATGCCAAACCTTCCCATCCAATTGGTATAAGAGGTCCCTCCTCAGTGGGAGCTGCCAAGAATCTCCGTCCAACAGCCGGAGGAGTGTGGAGAAACATACCCTCGCTGGCCACTTGGGGGCCACTATGAGGACCCTGTGATCCGACAAACTCACACTGTGAAGCGTGAGCATTATCAGGGGGTTCGGAGGGAATACATAAAGGAGGCACCTCGGCCAGGTGTTGGCGAGAGAGTCTACCCCCAGCGGGGCACTGGCCTCCGTCAAGCAGAACCACAGAGGCCGGTGGGTTGTGCATTCTGAGGCAAACAGATGTAGCCGGGCCGCCCCGTACCGATCCCAAATTATCTGCATTAGGGTGCAATCGCCACTTCCCAGGGGGCAGCCTATGGCGTGAGAGGTAATCAAGCACGTGACTTTGTTGACATAAGGTCTCGACTTGCGCAGAGGCGAGGAGACCTATTCACTTTGTTTACTGCTACTGGCAGTCAGGAAAAAATGAATCAGAACGACTGACCCAAGGATATGTTCAGAAACGTCACCCAAGACATCCTAGTTTACGGAAATAAAAACCTGTTTTTTGTGCACACAAAAAAGAGCGCAACGACAAGCAATTGGTGGCTTTTATACTAGAGGCGGGACTTGAACGTATTCTTGCCCCCTGATTGGACAACGAGTCAATGACGTTTCACGGAAGTGTCTTGCAACTACGACGTTACTTTGTGCAACATGGGAGAGAATAACACTGGTAAGATGCAACAAAAAACATCGCGTTTATTACCTATAGTTTTTTCTGCGGAACGTATTCTGCTTAAAGTGACATCATACCGCATATAAGGGTATTAATGAGGCTTTATGTGATTAATCTTAGACAATCGTTACCATCTAGGCTAGCTGCCACTACAGTGAGAATCCTAATACTGACTTCAAAGTTTAATGGGGAGGATAACGTTGGATGGTATTTTTTTATTAAATACATGAAATAACATTGTATTCTTTTAAGAGCGACATACTGTAGGGATTAATCAAATCCTGGTCGTTCAAATGTTACATGGCCATTTTTGTCCCGTTTACTACAGTGTTGACTCTTATTGCGTCAGTTTGGATAATGGGCACTTGCCTCCTCCAGTCGTAGCTAGCCGGGCCCAATTTCAAGTACCTGGATATCCGGGTTAACCAGATAAGTTAATGATGTGTGAATGTTAAGTTTCTAGATTTAGAGTGTGCATGCATGCATGCATGCGTGGGAGAGATCCATACTCTGCTCGTCGGAGAGGTGAGGAATGAAACCATCCAATGACGAGTGCTTAGTGTCTTTTATTTGTCCCAAAATGAGGTAACTTGGCGCAGGTCCGACACGTGGTGTTGGTTCTGTCGGGGAAAGGTGGGGTCGGGAAGAGCACGCTGACCACGGAGCTAGCCCTAGCGCTCCGTCACGTTGGCAAGAAGGTGAACAAACGCATCCATGACACTTTATGCTTCAGGCTATCTGTTGATGTCGGACCAGTCAGCATCCTACTGGCAGCTACAGGCGTGGTTAAGGTGTGACGACAGTGAGAAGCAGCTGTTTGTTCGGAAGCAACAATGACAATAGACAGATGGTTCATCCAATCACCTGCCAAATAGTTTTTTGTGCCAGCCCTTTTCCAAACAGTTTCCAATGGCGACTTCCCAGTCCTGCATCAGTTTAATTGGATGCTCCTTCTATTGATTATCTTGGGAGTGCATCCCAACTGAATAAAACGAGTTGACTAGTAGCCTGCAGCTGTACATGTTATATAATTATCCTTGACTAGCACTCTCTCTCCCCGTCTTGCTGCCATAACACTACTCCCATCTGTAACGAAGCAATCTCCTATGTTAGGTGGGCATCCTGGACGTGGACCTGTGCGGGCCCAGCATCCCCCGCATGCTGAGCATGGGCCGGCCCGATGTGCACCAGTGCGACGGGGGCTGGGTGCCCGTCTACACGGACACCCACAAGAGCCTGGCGCTCATGTCCATCGGTTTCCTGCTGGAGAACCCCGACGACGCTGTGGTGTGGAGAGGGCCCAAGAAGAATGGTGAGCTCGTCTGACCCCCACTCCCCCACCAATAGGCTTGTCATCACAGAGTGTTGTGGTCGAGGCGGAAAAAGGACTCTGATCTGTTATATAAATACACAGTATTTCCAGTATGGACTATGGTGTACTCCATACCATATGAATTTCCCTCTGTGGACCAATATAGATCCTTAATGGTGTAATACCATTATTAATGAATGAATGAATGAATTGTATTTAGTATTGATGAAGTGGAGTAAAAAGTACAATATATACCTCTGAGATGTAGTTGAGGAGAGGTATGAAGTAGCAGAAATTAGAAATAAGTAAAGTTCAAGTACCTCAGTTTTGGCGTTGAGTACAGAGTACTTCCCATCCCATGACATAAATATGAAGGCCGGCATGCCCACAGACCCATAGTTAACATAATGAGCTGCCCCTGAATTTCCTCCCTGCCTTTAATGCCGCTGTATTAAAGGCCTATACCACCTGACCTCCGACCCATCTCAGACCCAGCTGACAACCCCCTCCCCCACTTTTTACGTTTGTTCACAGTTGTTTACTTGTTAACTTTGTGGATGTGTTTGCCTCGCTCAGCCCTGATTGGTCAGTTTGTGTCGGACGTGGCATGGGGGGAGCTGGACGTGCTGCTGGTAGACACGCCCCCGGGGACCTCTGACGAGCACCTGTCGGTGGTGGAGAACCTCAAGAAGCACCGTGTGGACGGAGCCGTGCTGGTCACCACCCCACAGGTAGGCAGGAGCCTTCTGCTGTGTCCCAACGCTGCATTTGTTGGCTGCTCTGTCATTGAAGGCTCTCCCGACCTGAAGGAGCCTTCGTATGCAGCCCAAGAGATGCAGCCTTCACTGAGACGAATTTGAAGGACGCAACCGGTGTCTCCTTTGTAGGCTTCTGTTACCCACAATCCTCTGCACACATAGTTATCATTTTATGATGATGTTACAGTAGACTACTGCCTTGTTGAAGGATTAGTTTGCTATTGTGGACCCACAGGCGACACAGGAGACTGTCCGGCATAAGTGGAGACATTATTAGACATAGACAAAGTTGTTTAGCAAAAATATTATGATTATTATTATATTGCGTTAGCTGTGTTCTTTCCGTAGCAGTGTAGCTGGGATATAATGGCAGTACAGGGGGAAATGTCTGAGTATGTTCCTTATAAAAATAGTAAAATGAGCTTGGAGATCTCATTCTTTCAGATCTTAATTTTCACTGCTGCCACATCAGAATCTATCTATAGAAGGCAATCTTCGTTTACAAAGCTGTAGTTCACGTTAGCTGGCTAAAAGTCAATTTATCAGCACCTAATAAAGAATTGTAGCATTGTAGCATTTTAACAACATGGATTAAGGATCAATTGGAAGAAGAGGCAGACTTGGCTAGAGGGTCTGAATGGACAACTCTCCATTCCATAGGAGTCCCTAGGATATTCAAATGAAAATGGTTGTCGATTGTTCAATTTGCAAGGGTGACCAAACATGGGAGAGAATGCAAACGGGTTGTGGTTTGTTTAAGATAATCAGTACTGCCTTGTGTGGGATTTAAAAAACACTCCTTGTCCTCCAGGAAAATGCTGGTTCATTTGTGTTTTACGTTGCAACAAATTTCATGTTTTGGATTTTGGTGATTTTGTATCGTAAATATGGAAAGCTCATTGTTAATGGAGGTGAATATTTATCAATTGATAAGAGTGAAACAACTTCATATAGCCTGAGATCCAAAATCCTATACTGGACTTGCCAGGGTAGCTTTAAGGAAAAGACTAGCCCATTCACACAGTACATGAAAAATGCTCATGGTCCAGCTTAATATTGACCACAAATCTTAAATGTTTGTGAATTAACTTCTTGCTCAGTTTATATTCATTCACTGTGGTCAGTGGCAAGATAAGTTCAGATGACAACTTATAGCACGTTGATTTAGCCTTACTTTGCAAATGACAATATGGAAAGATCAACTTAAAATGTAGGCGATTCTTTTAATTTACAACAATGCAGCAAATTGGTAAATAAATGGTAACCCATGGGCAAGATTTGACTTTATTCCCACATCTGGGGACTACACCTTCTCAAACCATTATTTGTCATCACCGGTCGACAGTAAAATACGTCCGGATTTGACTACTAGTGATGTTTGACTACAGGTTGATGTTTGGTTGATGTTACTAATGTTTGGTGTCAATACACCCTGAAAAAATCTGATATTCTTATCATTTGAACCCTAACTGCAGGTTGTCCAGTGTACTTCCATTATATCCCATCCATTAGATCTAGATCAATGAACTTAATACGGACTATATTTAGCAAAATAATGTTTACGTCTACACTATAGAATCACCTACACTATAGAATGGCCCTGGCTCAGTTTGGTACCCAAAAGCGAACCATTCATTTGTAATCGTGTTACACGACGAGCCACGGAGCACCGCGAGGCTCTGGGTTATGTCCGTCTGACCGAACGTTTGTCTGTCTGACCGCCTATCGATCTGTCTGTCTGCAGGCTGTGTCCACTGGGGATGTGAGGCGGGAGATCACCTTCTGTAAGAAGGTTGGCATTCCCATCCTGGGCATTGTAGAGAACATGAGCGGCTTTGTGTGTCCGCACTGCGCAGTAGGTTGAAAAACGCATGTGAACACACGCACGCACATTTAATTTCAAACTCAAGGCTTTCAAATGTTAATTTCAAATCTACATTTTTTCCACTCTAGGAATGCAGCAACATATTCTCCAAAGGTGGAGGTGAGGAGCTTGCCAAGATCACAGGGTCACCGTTTCTAGGTGAGAACTGGACTGGTGTAATGACTTTAAGCCATCAGGGGTATCTACAAGCCAACCTTTTGGTTGCTCTTCAGAATGAAATGGAGCAGGCCTTGACATCAACAATGGAAATAGTCACCTACAATGTCAATACTTAATGGCGTGTCCCTTTATGGTTTTGGA
>OMOU01043302.1:23362-34394 GCA_900312585.1 Malacocephalus occidentalis
CCCCCCTTGTCATTATTTATGAAGGTTGTTAGTTGAAGTTAAAGTTAAAGAGTTATGTGTAGCAGTTAATGCCAGATATCACCTACATAGTCATTTAGTTAACACTCTTATCCAGTCACTGAGCGAGGCTGAAAACAATCAAAGCGATTGTAGTAGCTACACAAATGTCAGTGCTGTAAAACAACTGGAGCGCAAGTTGAAAATCAGACCAGAAATGACTGGCTTGTCGTCCTTCCCATCTTGCTTCATGGTCACTACACCAGATACATAACATTGACCGATGTTTTTGGTTCATTTGTTTTGTTTTGTCTGCCAGGCTGTGTGCCTTTGGACCCTCTGCTCAGCAGCAGTTTGGAGGGCGGTGGAGACTTCATCCAGAGCTTCCCAGAGAGCGCCACCTTCAGCGCCATCACCGACATCTGTCGCACTCTTCTGGAGACCCTGCAAGCCGATTGACACGCTGTTACGATCCACCGGAGTAGGGCTCCGGTGTCTGCGTTGCAGCGGGCCATGGGTTCGGGGAGGCACGAGTCCCAAGGAGATTAAAATCCTAATGATTTTTGATTTTAAGGTCATTAGACTTGGACACACAGCTCACATTATTCCAGGTCCAAGCCAACTCGTTTGGTGTTGGTGAGCTGTGGTCGTGTCCTCAAGATGAACAAACACCGTCGATAACAAACTGTTACGGTTTGTTTAAGAAGATCGGTGTTGCATTGCGGGGGATTTCAACTAGTTCATGTTTGGATTCCATCACAATATTTTATCCCTTAATGTGCTTGTATAATTCATTTTCCATTAAAATGATTATAGAATTCATTTTTTTTCTACTGTAGCTTGTGCAAACACTACTGCAGGACTATTCAATCTGCTCAATGAGTTCCGAGTACTGCAACTCTATTCAATCACACAATGGCAGTAAATGTACTCTTTTTGAAAGAAAGTAGTCAATTTAGTATTTATTCATACAAATAGCCTATCCCTTTCATTTGCACAGTGGCAGAGATGGCTACACAATTTCCATTATCATCCTTGTCAATATAATAATCGATAGTATCCGACACCATCCACATGGTGTTGGCATCACTAAAGTCAGGAAATAAGCCGTCATGGGAAACCTTTATGCCGCCATATGCAATTTCTGCTGGCTGCGGGAAACAAGACACCGGCCAGATGGTTCAGCTGATCTCGAAACTATTCACAAACGGGAGGCTTATCTGCTCAAATCAGACTGCACACAGGTTATGAAGATGGGGGTGAAGAAATAGATGAGATGAGGTATGAAAATTAAGTGTGTGAGACCCAACACTGGGCACACAAATCTTTAATGCAATCCAACAGCATTACTACAGGGAAAAACGTTGATTTAAGAATGCTTTCGTAATGATTAAAATACAGTTAACACACAAGTCCCACTCCACCAGCCAAACACTAGAGGCAAGCCGACATTGCCTATCCAGAGAAATGTCAATCACTGAGCACAATTACCCCACAGTGCATTCAACCAATAGATATTTATAATATGTATGTATATCTATATATACCATGGATAATTAGACTCTTGCTCCATCTGAGTTTCAAGAACATTATACTCTTATAAATAAAAATCAGTTTGGGGGGGGAAACAAAAATAAAGCCATGTCCGTACACATTTAGTCTTTACCAACAGCTCAGTCCATGCCGAGAGTGAGTCCCCACAAGGCGGCCAGAGTCCTCACTAGGCGGCCAGAGAGAAACTAGCAAGGGGGATCGCGTTCATCTTCCGACGACCAAACGCCAAGTAAACTAGCAGAGGAAAAATATTCTTTATCATAACATTTATTTTCTCATTACACACACGCGCGCGCACACGCACACGCGCACACACACACACACACAGACAAGCCACTACGTTGCGCATTTACAAGGAGGTTGACTATCAAATCGGGACAACTGTACACATATTACAGATAAGACCATCAGTATGGAGAGATACTTTTCTACTCTTTTTACCCGCACCCCCACCGTACATCTTTTTTCTTCATGTTCAAAATTTGTACAATATTTTCCTGTTGTATTTTTTTTTTTCCCATATTTTTTTTTGGACTTCCACCAGCAGCCACTTTAAGGACAGAATGGAAGAGGGGTTTATTTAGTGGAGAGAATGAGGGCCACAATGAGGCCGTAGAGACCCAGGACCTCGGCAAAGATCAAGATGAGGATCATGCCCACGAACAGCCGGGGCTGCTGGGCCGTGCCGCGCACCCCCGCGTCCCCCACAATTCCGATGGCGAAGCCTGCCGCCAACCCGCTGAGACCCACGCTCAGCCCGGCTCCCAGGTGGAGGAAACTCCTGAGAACACACAGTGACGGGACGCCGGTTATACATGGAACAACGTTCATGGGGACTTGGGGAAGACCCCGCGTTGAGCAGTACATGCGTGTGTCTTTCTAAAGACACACCATCCATGATATTAATTTATCGGTTATAAAATAAGAGTAGATACATAATAATAAAAGAACAATTCAAATTGTTGTCGTTTCCTCCAAGCAGGTTGTCGTGCATTTATTAACACCACAAATACTTCTCATACTCCTACTTTCTCATACTATTCACAGCCTGATAGGTGATAAACTATTAAACTGGATTCAAATCTTCAATCATCGTTTGACTGCGCTAATTTGAAACAATGAACAATAAAGCCTTCAAAGCTCTCACTGTTGTATTCCCTCTTCCATCTTATTTAAATATCCAAAAGCGTACTCTTGTACTGTGGGGAGAAGAAATTATGTTTGTGCATCCTTATTGTACACGCGTGTTCACACATGCGCATGTCGTTTCCAGTACTGGTACACGTGTGTATGCTTACTTGTAGAGGGTTATGGTGTCTGAGATGTTGTTGGCGATGAGCACGGCCACCACCAGGCCATAGATGGCGATGATACCCGCCATGACCACAGGGATGATGGACTTCATGATCAGCTCTGGACGCATCACCGACATGGCGGCGATGCCTGTGCCGCTCTTGGCTGTGCCATACGCTGCGCCCAGGGCTGGGGGGGGGGAGAGGCAAGTTGTTAGTGAGACAGATTTCAGGCCTAATTTTGCATGCAAGGGAACTTTAAGTAGGGTGCTTGATTACAACAGGGTGCAATGTAGTCACTGTGTTTTGTGGGCAATTTCACTGAGAGTCTCAGTGGGAGGGCGCACAGGACCAACCAGGGGGAGAACCAACACAATTGTTCATGTGGTATTGTGACAAAGTGAGAGAGAAAGTTGGACGGGGACAGAAAAAGGCAGGCAAGCGATGGAGTTGACAATCACAGCAAGTGTGAGAAAAGGATGGAGGTCCAGATGGAGGGATGAGAGACGACAGAGGTAGATGAGTGCATGAAGAGGCGCAGAGAGAGCCAGAGCACCAGAGCACAATGACTGTGAATAGTAAGGCGCAATCTAGCATTAATATAATCATCTGATACAACAGTCCGCTAGCAGACCGCCTAGTGCAGGGCTGTCAAACATGCGGCCTGGGGGGGCAGATGCGGCCGGCAGGCTCATCCAATCCGGCCCAGGAGACAATTTCAGAAAATTGATTGATTTGCTATTTCTTGTCGGTTTCTTTATTTAGTCATTCCTACAACTAACCACTAAGCTGCACAAGCAGCAATATGCGTTTCTGGGAATTCAGGGCCCTGGAGATGGAGCAAAGACTATTCTCCTCACCCGTTTCAGTCAACCCTTCTGACGTGACAGAGGACCTCGAATTGGAGATTATCCCATTTCAATGTGGCATGCATCACAGAGGAATATTAGAAAGGAATAAAACAAGTTGGCATAACGCTCTCAGACTCTAACCATGTGTGTGTATACATGTCATTTCAGTCGTTTTTTTTCTTCTTCACGTAATTAATATTTTAAAGCTGCGTCGCGCACATCATATCAACCATATCAACCCTGTTTTGTTAGTCTGGCCCCCGCCAAGTAATATTTAGTCAAGGACCCTCAACCTCAAATGAGTTTCACAACCCTGGTCTAGCAAGGAAGTGAAACTAAAATCTGACAAACGCTCCAGACTATTTGCAGTTCCCTTCACAAAAATCCATGATTACTGCCCCTGGGAAGTTCATGAAACCACATGACTTCAAACTGCATTACCCTACATATTGTGAATATAACAATATAGTGTTGTTGCAATATTATGTGTACGAGCCTTACATTTCTGTTGGGTTGCAAACTTGTACTCTCATCGTACTCAGATCTATATATCTATGAGCCACCATCTGAGTGACATTTAAATCTGCCAGGCAAGCCTATTCGTGTTTTAAATGTAAGAATTTATTTTCCTAGTTGCTGTGATCCTTTTCTGCCCTCTTTCCAACTCTCAAATCTTGCCTAGCACAACCTCTACAGCCCGTTTGTTATGTTATTATAATGCATGTGATTCATATTCCAAGTGTCTGAAATGATTACGGAAAGGCTCCCTGCAGACATGCATGAGCCATTTTGTTAGAGTAAGATCCTCTTCAACAATACATTTACTTGCTGGTCTACCGCTGCCTCAATCTGTTTGTTTGTGCTATTGTGTGTTAAGGGGTTAGTTTGGATCACAGTGTTTGTTACTGTTACACATAGCAACAAACAAACTTTTACATTTTGGACCAAGTTTCAAGTTTGTCTATCAGGCAAGTAAAACATCTCAGGGCAAGTGAGATGTGTACTTGCACGATAGCCATATTCAGACCTACTTGTGTCTTACTTAATGTCCATCCCTAGCTGGGGCTAGGCATTTCTTTATGGCTTGGGCTTTTCAAGGATATGACCTCAAACAGTGTTCTGCTATTTATATGGTTACAGTTCTAAAGCCAATAACTTCAACCATATGCCCAGACTTTAATTTGCTTCTAGACTACCATGTTTAAAATCATAGAAGACAACTAACCAACAAAATTATCATCAAGACTAACAACTCAAAAGTATAATTGGTTGCAGCCCTGATATACATACACTGCTCAAAAAAATAAAGGGAACACATAATAATTACAATATAACTCCAAGTCAATCACACTTCTGGGATATCAACCTGTCCAGTTAGGAAGCAACACTGATTGTGAATCAATTTCACCTGCTGTTGTGCAAATGGAACAGAAAACAGGTGCAAATGAGAGGCAATTTGCAAGACAACCCCTATAAAGGAATGGTTCTGCAGGTGGTGGCCACAGATCATTTCCCTGTCCTCATCCTTTCTGGCTGATGTTTGGTTACTTTTGCATGTTGCCAGTGCCCTCACCACTAGAGGTAGCATGAGGCAGTGTCTGCAACCCACAGAAGTTGCTCAGGTAGTGCAGCTCATCCAGAATGGCACATCAATGCGCGCTGTGGCAAGAAGGTTTGCTGTGTCTCCCAGCACAGTGTCAAGTGGAGGAGATACCAGGAGACAGGTCTGTGAGAAACAGACTCCATGAGGGCGGTATGAGGGCCCAACGTCCACAAGTGGGGCCTGTGCTCACAGCCCGACACCATGCAGCCCGATTGGCATTTGCCACAGAACACCAGGATTGGCAGATTCGCCATTGGCACCCTGTGCTCTTCATGTATGAGAGCATGTTCACACTGAGCACATGTGACAGACGTGACAGAGTCTGGAGACGCCGTGGAGAATGTTCTGCTGCCTGCAACATCCTCCAGCATGACCAGTTTGACGGTGGGTCAGTGATGGTCTGGGGAGGCATATCCTTGGAGGGCCGCACAGACCTCCATGTGCTAGCCAGAGGTACCATGACTGCCATTAGGTACCGGGATGAGATCCTCAGACCCATTGTCAGACCATATGCTGGTGCAGTGGGCCCTGGGTTCCTTTTCATGCATGACAATGCTCGGCCTCATATGGCTGGAGTGTCTCAGCAGTTCCTGCATGACGAACAATGTCAGGAGCATGCCCAGACATTGTAGGAAGTACATACAGGCACATGGGGACCACACACACTACTGAGCCTCATTTCGAATTGTCTTGAGGAATTTCCACAGAGCTTGGATTAGGCTGTGATCTGATTTTTCCACTTTTATTTTGAATCTGATTCTGAATCCAGACCTCCATTGGTTAATGATTTTGATTTCCATTGATGATTCTTATGTTATTCTTATATTATTTTATAATAATTTCAGCGCTTCATCAAGCAATACAAGAAGTCAAATAATCCACTTCCTCTGGAGGTTTTTGTTATTGGCCAACATTCCAGCAAACGACAACCTCTAAAAATTTTTTTACCAAGATACACGCACGCACGCGCACACACACGCGATTTAGAAATCTAATCACATGACTCCCCGACCCCATGTGGATAACCAGGATTATAATCTCTGTCCATCACACAATACAACATGATACCACATGATATTATCGCAGTGGTTCCCTACTCCCCCCTTTTAGATGCAGAAATAAAACACCAAGTATCATTTCTGTCAAGCTCCCCACGGAAATATCTCCTGAACTTCCTCAGAAAAAGCAAGCTGGTAAGACAGTCAGGCAGTCCAACCCTGCCCCGTTTTAGAGAGCTCCAGGCACTGTACCCTCTCCCTGCACATACCACCTGCCTGGTGGAGCTGGGCATGGTTGCTGTAGATTAACCACCGTTGTATGATGTGGTGGAAACCCACCTCAGCTCCAGATGTACTCACACGCTCCCACCAACCCTGTTGTATTTAATCCTAATCCCTTCCGGCTACGCCATCCAGCACTCTCTTGCTTGTCCTCTATACATTTGAGGAATATGCTGAAAGAGGTGGGATGAAACCTGTTGCAGGGGGAACAGAAAGAGGAGTAGCCAGCTGTCCATCACGCAACATCAGCCAAGGAGTAAAACACTGCTATAAGTCCCCATTGGGCTAATAGGAAATATCCTCCATAAAAGATGAAGTAGGGATTGTCCACAACATCAAATAAATTAAAATAGCCCATGTCGAGCGAAACTCAGATCTCCTGCAAGATGTACAAAACAGTGAGCCTCTCTCTATTGAAGGCAAAATAAATCAAAACTGAGAACTGGCACAAAAAATGTGACAGACAGACTTCAACAAGCCAGCTGTTAAGATTCTCTGGTGCCACACATGGAGCCCATTCTTTATTACAAGAATGATCTCTACATATAAAAGCATAGTACTGTTCTGAGCCCAGTGGAAAAAGAGTCAGCACCATGGCTAGAAAACAACTAGCTTCGCTGCCAACACAAATGGCGTCACTGAGTGCCAACACAGACCTGGTGAAGAAACCAGCTTCATGGCTCATATGGAGCTGGTAAGAACACTAGCTTACAGCCAGATAACAAGTAACAGCGGCAGCCACATCAATCTATATTTCAGTGCTTTGAAATAGACCTTCAACATTCGAGTATTGTCTTATAATGTAGTCAACACTACAGTTGGTTCTATGCTAGGACAGTGGCTGGGTTCTTGGTTTCCATTTACTTGCCAATCTACACATTTTTGATCGCTTAAACCTGAGCCTGAAAAGCTATGTTTATTGTTCCATTTCTTTATAATGAAGACGTTTTGAGGAAGTCCAAAGTCACGTGATTGTCAGGAGGAATGGAAATTCTACTATAAAAATACTACTATTCTACTAAAATAACGACCTCATGCATAATGAGCCACAAGATCTAACTGAAGACCTAAACAAGCATGTAAATTAGCAGAAGAAGTTCAGGAGGTAGAGCAGTTGACTGGCAACTGGAAGGTTGCTGATTTCCATCCCCAGTCGAGGTGTCCCTGAGAAAGACACCCAACCCTCACCGTTGCCGACAAGCTATACGATATTCCCCACCTGGTATAGCAGTAAGTTCACAAAAAATAACCAAATCGCCCACACAAATGCAATCTAGTCCCCACTATATAGCACCAGGGGCAGCATCAGTCTGCATCTTCTCTTCCCTCCTAAGAGGCTTAATGCTGGGTTCTTGATCAAACCGTGTTGCAGTCTGTCGTGCTTCTTAGCATGGCTAGAGCCAGACCCCTCCCTAATTAGCGCACGTCTCCATCTGTCACATCGACTCTACAACTAGGTCCCTGACAGCAGGAGTGGCCCGCATTGTCGCCACCGACATGATCTACGACCAGGTGATATTGGTATGACATTTTCTACCATCAATGAACGCCAAACTTGGAATATGATCTTTCAAGTGTAACAAAATGATGGTACTGAGTTAGTTGTTGTGAAGACCTTAGTCTTCTTTTGTAGTTCATTGATCTGTGTGTCTTGGTTCTCAATGACAGATCTTTAAACAGTAAATATGATAACAGCCCATTGCAAAGACAGACAGGCTGCATCTACTTGCAGGGGGCATCATGCTCAAGAAAATAAAGAAATAAAGATGACAGACTATAGGCTTATCCATTTGCCCATGGCATGACAGTGGAATGCAACAGCCCATTGAGGAAGATGTTGGTTTGCAGTGAGACAAAAGATACAGACATACTTTGTTATCAGGGATAATAAACGTATCTTATTTTAACCACCAACACACCCAGCATTTTATCCCTTTCATTTAATTCATCAAAAATTGAAACTATGAAAATACACATTCTATTCAAGAACGTTTATCAATCAAATGATATTTTAAAACGCACTCTTTTATGAAGCAGAGAGCAATATTTGAATTGATCAGTGACTCGCGTGGTTAAATACAACTATGGCTTTCAGCGTAACCCACACACCAGTTAATGGCCCTAGTCACAGTTTCGTCATGTGATCGTCATGTGATCGACGGTAGTTCCTCTTAAACAAGGAAATCAACCAGCTGATCAAACATCACCACGGCCTACACTTCTACCTTTATTACAACCACACATGCCATCCTCCATACGACCCATCTCCCCCACGTCAAATCTCATGTCGTTAGACAACAGAAGTAAAGGTTTCAAGTATGTCAGTGGCGAGAAATAATTCACCTACATTTTAGCATGATTGAGAACGAAACGTAGAAACGGACATCGAAAGCACTTATCCAAGTGTAGCATTGCAAATGGCTAACTGAACGAAACCTTGCAAGACAGTCTAGCTAGGTACACCCAAAACAGCCAACATTGGATAATGGTAACTTCATAACGTAGATGTTAAAATAAACAAGGTCACCAGACGCATCGTTGTCTTTACTCGATGTGGTTATAGCGTAGCAATCCGATGATTGCATTAATACAATCGTGATGTATGAGACTCGACTGCTGACAAATAGTAGCTAGCAGAACAGCGATGTCTTCGTAACATTAAACCTAGTGGCGACTGCATTACTCTTTGAGGTGCACAAATGAACCGCTCATCTAAACGTCAATAACCGTCAGTATCAAGACTAAAGGGTCAGGTTTAAATAAATAAATGATAGTTACCGCTGAACACCATAGCCGCAGAGGCTCCCATCACCGCGAAGAACGCAGAATATTCGGGGGGGGACGCCATTGTTTCTCAGATTAATATAAAAAGATGAGTCGATAAAAATATCATACGCTATACTATTACTATAAATCCTTTAACGACCGAATGTTGCGCGAAAAGTGTCGAATATCGCCGCGGTTGCGAGTATACTGACAGTAGGACTAATAGAGTAAGCGATCGAGTCACGACTCCTCAGATAAACCCGGCGCGGCGCAGCGGCACAAAATGGCGAAGAGGAACATATCACCTGACCCGCCGTGTGGGTACCACCCACCTTTGGCTCGGGTATACGGGGGAGCTCTCGGGTGTTTCTGTGCATCTGTTTAACACCACAATACAGTACGTAAAAGGTATTAATCAAATAGACGTGATACGCGGAAGTGGGTATGGGTATATTTTCGTATGATTGTGTTTTGTTTCTTGAAGGTCACCCCTCCACCCCCGTGATTGGACCATTTGGTGCGGTCCGCTGCAGACTTTGCTTTTGATATCTGGGCTGTTTGTCTCCTTTATATCGAAATAAGAGGGCGTGGATGGCACCAATAATACAGGCGAATGGCCTATGTTTAGTAAATACTATAGTCCATATCTCGGATAGTAAAATTATTATCTTTAATTGCATTCTTTCTTACTCGTGTATAGGCCTATCTTGCGCACACATGCAAATGCGACACATTTAGTCACAAAGGTAGTAGAAAGGGAACACAGGCATGCGAGATGGTTGTCGACAGTAAGATATTATATGCAGTGGTCATGTGAAGTATGTGCGTGTGAGTGACTGTGTGTGATGGGGGAGGGGGTCGAGAATCCCCACTGTGTCGCTCAAGGAAGCATGAGCCAGGGACTGCATGGGAGTGACGAAGTACGTGAGTCACCGGGAGCTCGTGCAGTCTCCCTTCCTCGTTCGTCCATCCGTTCTTTGGCTCCTCACGTGTGTGTGTGTATGTATATATCACCTCCATCCCTCCTTCACCACAATCATGCTAATACATTCAGCCAGCTGTTCCAATTAAAAATGTATAATATTTCGAATATATTGTCATCATTCAAATCGGCAGGCTAATATAGCAGTAGTTTTAATTCCCCAATTTCGCAAAATCAATTTCCTAATATCTTACCCAAGCAAAGATCGACAGGAAACATTGGTCTGAAACAATGTATAACAAAAAGTTACATTTAAAAATGCTTTATGGGTAGAAATCCTGGCTTTGCTGTCATCAGACATTACACCCTTGTTGGTCTCGGGTGACTATGTGCCACCTTCCCCGTAAGAGGACCTTCCCGAAATGAACGGATACACTGCATATCCTGTTACAGCACTGGACAAGCTAAGACACGTTAGCCTAGCCTCCACTGTCGTCCATAATCACAGACACACTCACACAATATTTATTTCTCTCTCACACACACAAACACACCACCAAACCACAGGGATATGAATTAAAATACAAATACACGATAGCCACAGCATTATGTTTCACACTGGCCCTTTGACTTTTACGTTACGTTATGAACGAATCACCTCCTTGCTATATATATATATATATATATATATATATATATATATATATATATATATATATATATATATATATATATATATATATATATATATATAATATATATATATA
>OMOU01043306.1:10241-23341 GCA_900312585.1 Malacocephalus occidentalis
AACCGCCACAAGGTAAATCCCAGCTAAGTCCCAACACCATTCCATGTTTAGAGTAAGCACTTGTAAGACCCCCTATGTGAGCCGCAGTGCACCGGTGGCGCTGACGGTTTTTCTGATTAATTTCAAGATTCATTCATTCAGAGATGACTGTTGATGCGGACCTCACATGCAGAGAATACCTACAGACTACTGTTCCTAGCCACTACACACAATACACTTTTGGTTTGTTTTTAAGGCGGTCTTGCTTACTTGCAACCACCTTAGCTGTCTGACCACTAGACCGCTAATTATTAGCAACCGCCACAAGCTAAATCCCAACATCATTCCATGTTTAGTGTAAGCACATGTAAGAACAAGGAAGCCAATTTAAGGTGATTTCTGTTGAGCAATGCCTGGAGCCGTCAGACCGTGGAGTAGTGATGACTGTGTACCTCCTGGGTGCTGCTAGGTGATGCTCTGGCTGGTGGCCTTTCTGCTCACACTAGCAGAGGACGTATTCTCGCAAGGCAAGAAGGAGACACCGGCAGAGCCCCTCCACATCCACAGGCGCCTCAGATGGTGGGCTGCCAACGACGCCGTGGCGGGGGAGCTGACGGGAGACATGAACCATGCCCCCTGGTCTGCTCTTGGTAAGAACGGCTCCGATGCAATCTCATTTCAATTCCAAATGCCATTCGCTTCACTTTCAAGATTACAGTGCGTGAAGACATGTGAGACAACATACATGAGTACATGACAGCAAACAAGTGCATATTAAAAGCAGTGTAGGGCTCCACTGAAAGCTTTTTAATACATTTTGTTTGACAAAACAACAGTGACACACAGCAACTGCATTGTTATTCTTTCTACATTGCATTGCATCATGTAACATACCTTTGAAACATAATTGGTTCTTTAAGACACATTACACTCAATTTAACCGTCAGCATTTTGCCATGATGCTTGTTCTATGAACACACGGCGATCATTAAATAGTCACTTCCCCCATGACTAATATAGCCTCAGCAAGCATGCCTGGGAGCTGCCATCACAATGCATAACACATCTATAGCCTTGGTCAACATAGAATGGCCCCCCACGTATGACAAGGTAAATATAGCCAATCCAATGGCCTGATTGGTCATTCATCACTGTCCTGTCTTCTTGACGGCCAGGGGCATGGCATTAACATTTAATGTTGTACTTTGCAACCATGGCCTATTGGCAATAGTGGATTTTATCACTGAACTAGTTTGATGTAACCCGAGGCCTTGTGCACAGTATAAAGCATGTCCATGACAATACATGTGGAAAACGATGTAAAAAGTGTTGTACGATATTATTAGGGAGTTTGAATATAATAGGATCTGTCCCGATTTGAATTGAAATCCAAGTGAATACAAATGAGGTACCCAGGATTAAAAGGAAATTGTAATAACTAGACGGCACAGACGAGGGTTCAGCCGACCTTTATTAGTTCTTGAACAGCAGCCTACATTCAACTCGTGTCTATTAAACTGACTTACAGCTGCTGTAACACTTGCCGTAACACTTGCCGTAGAGCTGTAGTGAATGTCGTAACCATATACACGTGACAGCTCCCCTTTTAGATGCTGCACTTATACATAACCCCTGAATTCAGAACAAATAGAATCATATACAGTATCTTCCCCTTACTGTCTCTTACTTTTCAAAACAATGGCTTATTCCTTTTAAAAACTTTTTTTTGCATTAAACAAAGCAATAATAAAACATTTTCAAAACAGTAAACAAAGCTATGATCACCTTTTTTTTTCATATAGTAAACAACATTTTTTTTTCAAAACTCCAGTCTCTGAACAGGTTTAACGAGCCGACCAGTCCGGGTTCGAAACTGTCCATCGGGGTCCACCCTTGTACTGGGCTGTGTTTCAGGCTGACCTGAATGTCTGGTGGGTCATTATTCTGTATTCCCCTGTTCTGGGGACCCATAAACGGGCACCACTTGGAGTTGGTGACGGTTTCGCCTGAGCAGAGCTTCTCTGTCTCCATGACATACAGTAGGACCTCTTTGGAGTGCTTTCACCTGTCACTACTGCGGGTTTAGTCCATGTCTTCTGATTGTCTGATTTTGTGAGAACATGGTCTCCATGTGTGATGAAAATCTCACTCACAGGCAAAGTGCCTGAATGCATCACTGCTGAATTGTGGCCTCTTGTCGCTGACAACCTCCTCTGGTATCCGTGCAAATGTCGCTTTTAGTTTGAATGTTACCTGTGCCGTAGTCGTTGTTGGCACGTGAAGTATCTCCAAATATCTGGAGTAGTACTCTGCTATGACAAGAAAATTGTCTCTGTCATGTTCACACAAGTCTAGGCCGATTTTCTTCCACGGCCGGTCTGGGAGAGGTGTTGACCATAGTGGCTCTCTGTTCTGTGCTCTCCTCTGCTCACGACAACACATGCAGTTCCACCTTGTGTGTGATCTGTGAAGTTATGCCTGGCCACCACACAGAAGTGTTGGCTCTGTCACGGCATTTGTTAAGTGCTTGATGAGCCCCTGTTTACGTCCCAATATCTCCGCTCTCATTTTCTCAGGGATCACTATTCTGCTGCCTCGGGTTACTCACGATAATCATGCAACGAAATATGCTGTAACACTGCTGCGTGTGTCTGTTACAAGGGCTACCCCCCTTGTATGTACCTAATGACTTAGACCTGCAGCTGCTCGTCAGCTGCCATCTCAGCTCGGATGCTGTCTATCTTTTTGTGGTGATGCTGGCACACTGCTCACCACAGCAGCAGCGTAACCCTCTGCATCTGTGTGTGACTGTCTCCACTGTGCTCCGTCTCTCTCTGCGGGCTCCTGGACAGTGCATCAGCTACGACCAGGGTTTTCCCTCGTGCATACTCAGCCACTTGGTTGAACCTCATAAGCCACATGAGGAGTCTCTGTCAGAGGATTGGTACATTGTCGAGAGTTCATTTTTCTTTAGAGTTCATTAGTGGAATGAGGGGTTTGTGGCCGTGATCAGTGCGAATGCAGGTGGGCCATAGAGGCTTTTCAAATGTCTCTCACGCCCACACACTGACCAGACACTCTTTTTTTCTATCTGTGCGTAACATTTTTCTGCATCACTCAGTGGCCTCGAGCAGTATGCTACAGTTCTCCAGTCTTCTTCACGGAGCTGCAACAGGACACTGCCTATCCCATAGCTGCTTGCGTCCACTGTGTACATCACAGTACACTAAGGTAGGTGACATGGTGGCAAGGCTTCTTCTGAGCCCCATATCCACTCTGATTAGGATTTTAGCAGTTCACACAGGGGCCGCCCCACTGTGGCTAAGTTAGGGACATATTCACCCAGAAGAGTTCTCTTTAACTCCTGGAAGTTCTCTGGAGGGTCGAGCTCATTTATTGCAGACACCATCTTTGTTAATCACCTTACCCAGAAAATGCAGCTCCCCTTTTCTCAGCACACACTTCTCTGTATTCAGCTTCAGGCCTGCAGAATCCAGCAGCTCCATGACTTTCTTCAGCCGCTCATCATGCTCCCTCATGTCCGTCATCCATATAGACCGCAACTCCCTCCAGCCCTTCCAGTTTCTCCACCATTTTCCTTTGGAAGATCTTGGGTGCACTGGTGATGGAAGACGTTTGATTCAGCATCTTCCAAATGGTGAGATAAAGGTGGTAGGACTCTGGCTGTCTCTGTCCATCAGGATCTGCTAGAATCCTGAGACATCCAGCATTCAGTGATGAGAAGACAGTGGAGCCACTGTCTTGACAACTCTGTTCAGTTTCTGCAGGTCCACACAGATACAAGCTTTCCCAGATTTCTGGGGGACAGGTACCATCGGGGCACACCAATCTGTTGGTTCAGTTACAGCCTCCATGATGTCATTTGTCTCCATCCGTTCTAACTCCTCCTTGAGTACACTCAGGGGGGGTACAGGGACGCTGCGTGCAGTGTGTACTGCATGAAGTTGGGCTGCTTATTGCAGCACAGTTTTCACTGGCTGTGTTTTCACACCAAACTCTGGTTGGTTGCTACTGATCTCTTCTACTCACTGTAATAGTCCCGTGGTTAGTGCTGCTGGTCTGCTGAGTACATTATTTACTGTCGTCCCTCTGATGACATGGATCCTAAAGGTGTATGGTCTGCTCTTGCAGCCTGTCTGTCTTCTAAACTGCCACAAACAGTTGAAAACGCCCCCCTTGACCACTCAGTACTTACTCATATTCTTTCTGTAACTGATCTGCTCCCAGTCTTTAATGTCACTGCCCAATCGTCCTCATCCTGAGGTGTGCCATTCACTGAGCCCAGATCATATTGTTCATGTCCCGCAGCCTCAGTCACTTCACGCACCAGTTTGCTTTTACACACTCCCAGTGTCCACGCTTTCCACATCTGTTGCATGTAGACTACATTGCTGGGCATTTGTCCTATTGGCCGTGTGGTGTTTTGCCACACCGTCCACATTATCTGTGGTCTCTTTCACAGTCGCTGTCTCTGTTTTTCTCCCTCTGCGGTGGTCGCCAATTTGTCTTCGCTGCTCGCTGTGCCACCTGCTGTACCGCACAAGGGCACTCGCCTTGCTCATTCACCTGAGCTTTCACCTCCTCGGATTGCAGCACCTCCTGTATCATCATCTCCATGGTGAGGTTCAATATTAACTGCAGTCTCTGTGACAAACCCTTGTCCAGAATGCCCAGCACGACCCGGTCTCTTATGTGTTCCTCATGTTTCGTTTCAAAGTTGCATACAATACACGCGTGAATGTTTCTGCGCATTCCCCGGCACGCTGCCCTGGCTGGTTGAAACAGGCGCGTTCATGAATCATGTCGCGCCTCAGGATGAAGTACGCCAAAACAGCATCATACTGTGACTCCCCATCTCCATAGGTGAAAGAGCTGAGAGTGTTCTCTGCTTCCCGTCTGAGTGCATACACCAATATGCTTACTTGAAATGGCCCGTCCTCCTTGTTGAGCATTGTAGCTGTCTGGTAAGGAGCAGACCTCTTTTTACAGTCGGGTCAAACCAAAAACTCTCCAGTGGGTGAAACTTCACCGTCCTACTCGGACGATGAAATATCATGTCCTAATGTATACCTTAATATACTTGATATAAAAGTATATCGTTAACATTAAATAATACTACAACAATAATACAAAAATAATACAAAAAAATGGTCTACCGAATACATTGTGATTTACAATATGTTATGTTAGAAATAAGCATGCAGCCCACTGTAAATGACGCCCTGTTTACATGTGAGAAATACGTGAATTATCATTTAAGAAGAAATGGACATTATATCGAGAGTCCAAAAATAAAGCCACAATGCGCTCACACAACTCTAGCCCGTTTACATACAGAGGCAGTTTCCAAGAGATCACTCGATGTGCACGCGTACAATACAGCTTTCAGGTTTTACCACATCCATGGTTTGCACAATCTCAGAGAATTAGCTGAGATATTGTTACCTGGATAAAAATGCCCCAAAGACAAAGCCAATAATTAGATGAATTAATGTACAAACGTGACATGTTTCAACATGGAAGTGTAGGTTCAATTGAAAAGGCTCCCTGTGCTTTGCCTGGGGAACATTTTTGTGCAGTAATGCTGCCCACTCCCTATGTGAGACCAACACCCAACAAATTCCAAGTTATTTATTGAATCCATACATGAACTTTTTTCATAATTAATTTACATTTAGATAAACAAGACAAAGCACATGCCATAACATAAGCATCATATGTATATCTCGAATTCCCAGTTTACAACAATGAGGCACAAACTAGTCTGGTTAGTGCTATGAGTCAACCTACTTAGCAGTTGTAGAAAAAACATACACAGTAGATTGCTGAGTATCTTTATTCATTTTAGCAAGCTTGTGAATGTAGCTAAAAAAAAGTGTTTACTCTTTTCTAGTTTTACTTCACATGAATCACATGAACTCTGCCTTCCCTCAAGTGGCCCATTCAGTCTAGAGCTGCTATGATACATTCACAATGAAGTGAGGTTTTTGATCACTCTAGACCCATTTTAATTATATTGTTTTGGGAGACCCATGCTACTGACCAAACATGATGGCTGTCGGATTAGAGAGCTATATTTTAACAAATTAATATTGTATATTTATTTTAATTCATGTAAAAATGTATGTACATGTGTGTATGTGTATATATCTAAATCAAGATTTTACTCAGTGTCAATTTTGATGTCTATTTGTAGAATGTTTAATGACATGTGCCAATGACACCTACAGATGATCGCCCTCTGCTGGACAGAGCGGAAGGCAGCAGGTGGCAGCGGTCTTCGCTTCCGGGCCCCGCCCCTCAGCGGACGTCCCCGAGGAAAACGGGCCGCAAGAAGCCGACGTCTTACCGAGACTGCCGCATCGAAAAGAAGCAACTGCGAGTGCGGGACCTGGGCCTGGGCTTTGACTCAGAGGAGATCGTCCTGTTCAAGTACTGCGTGGGCACGTGCCAGGGCGCGCGGGAGAACTACGACCTGGCCCTCAAGGCCATGATGGAGAGCGGCAGCGTGTCCCACAGGAGGGTCAGCGCCCACCCCTGCTGCCGCCCCACCCGCTACGAGACGGTGTCCTTCATGGATGTCCAGACTATCTGGCAGACCATTCGGAGGCTGTCGGCGGCCAACTGCAGCTGCGTGGGATGAGAAGTCAGGGAAGGCGTGAATCACACACACACACACACACACACACACACACACACCGGCCGGCCAGTTAACCCTGCACACACAGAGAAACAGGGCGGCTGACACGCTGGCCTCCACACAGGCAGTACCTGTCCTAGCAGTGGGACAGCTGCCAGGACCATCAACCATAAATATGAGACAGAAAGCAACGTGAGGAGCCTGTCCTCAGAGCCTCATGGACTGCTGTAAGTGTTCTGACTACAGTGAAGCAGTTGATTTGATGCCCAAGAAGCTGTGGACTTACCAAATGCTCAATAAGTTGCCCACTGACTACACTTTATTCTATTATTCATTCACTATTATTCAGTTAAAGCATATCATGGTAAATGCCTCATAGTAAATCACTATTTTTGTATTCTACGTTGAATAATTGAATTTTCTTTGAAGTTGATTATATTCTGTTGTTTTCAGTGCACTGAATGTTATGTTTTAATACTTTGTTCAACCTGAAAAAGAAAACCCGTAGATACTGGTCTATATCAAATTACGTTTGAGGGATCTCTGCAAATAAAACATATTTTTTTATTGGTAGTGCAAATTAAACATATTTACTCTAATCAATACAATTATCCAAAAATACAGTGACATTTCACTGAAGCAGTTGGTCACAATCATTTCAAGGTTTGACTTCTGAAAAAAAGCTAAACATTGGAGATAATCTTATTTTACTTGCATACCACAATATTGTTGCATAAAAGTACCTTTTTTGGTTTATTTTATTCTGTGACATTATGAAGTAAGTTATCACAGTTATGAAAGCATATTCTTTCCTGAGCTTCTGCACAGTTAAGCCTTTTCCAAACAAACCAGCTGGGCACATGTGTTGATCACAGAGGATCATTATTGATCATTATTCCAACATCAACAATCATTGTTAAACAATCTCAAGAACGTAGACATGAAAAATACCTGACACATGATCAGTAAAATGTCATTGTGGCATGTGCATTGTATCAACAGGGTGAACACATGTTGGAAACATACAGCACAGTGTGTTTCTGACTATGTGATGTACTGTACATTTTACAATGTGCGTGTTAACAAAACAGCTCACAGTAAATTGTTCATTGATGCATTTTAAATGGTTAAGCCTGTGGATTTTATTCATAAAAGTAAATGTGTAATCAATATAGTCAATATTTCCAAAGCCTTCATCTTTCTTCACAACGAGAAACCTTTTGTGCATCACAGCACTGTACATTTCTAGTAGTATTTATTGATTAAATTATTTTATTTATTCATAACTCAAATCAAACATTGTCAATAAAGCAGATATTAGCTTTTTAGGATGTGTTTTCTCTTTGGTTTAGTTATCATTTGAAAGTAGGCCAAACCATGATTTTGTTTTCCTCAACATAATCAAAATGATGTATGTCTTATTATTTACAGACTTATGTATTATATAGGCCTAATGTTTATGCCTGAAATATACCTATGTAGCCATGACATCATACTAGTTTTTCATCATACGTAAGATGAAAATGGAGAATTCCGATATTGTCAGCCGACCAATAGAATTATTAATGTTTATATGAATTGCCTCAGCCACGGGTAACGAAAAAGTCTCCTTTGTCCTTGAGGCTTTCCGTAGAGTGTAAATATGCGCGCTTTGTGAATGTACGTGGTTGGGAGGGTAGCTAGACACAGTCACTAAATACGGACACAAAGTGGACATATTCCTAGCAAACAAGCTGCCACAAACCTGTCTTTTGTAAGGTATACTGGCCGGGAGTAGAGTAGAGATGCTAACAAATGCAGTGTTGTTGTCGTCCCCGTTAATTTCTTGAACAGACGAAACCAAAAAATGGTAAGCAAAGCGTTTGTGTCCCCTTGATACACACTCTATTGCTCTACACGCAACAGGACACGTTGATGACAACATTATCCATATATATATATATATACACACTACTATATATAAAACTAACTATCTACCTTTGTAACTGTCTCTTAATTTAACTGCTCCCAGAGAAGGAGTCTGGCTCCAAGTCAGGTTGCTAAACGGAAACAAACGGACGACTCATCAGATGACGAGTGGAGCCCGGACCAAGTAGGATTTGCATTAGCGCATGATCCTGCTGGCGACGTGATGTGTTTTGGTGATATAAAAATGTGTTTCCCCTTCGCAGGACAAACGAACGAAAGGGGATAGCAACTCCAGAGAGACTTATGTCAGACCTTTCATGAAGCCTCTGACGTTGCTCACCGACCGACCTCTGTGTGTAGACAGCAACCAGCATGTGAGGATGGTGTCTAGTTATCACAGTGCATTCCAGCGATTATGACGGTCAAACAAACAACCGTAACCCTAACCAACGTTCATTATATTAATTTAGGAAGCATTCATCCGAAGTGTCCTTTCTAAGCCATTCAAGATTCCCATTCAGAATTACACAGGTAAATCATGAAGCTCTCCTTTGGTGTTCTCTGCCCTACTTCTATGAGGAGCTGATTAAGTTTGTGTTCACATGCAGGTTCACTGGGCATCAGGGCACTAGGCCTGAAGCGTGCAGGAGTACGGCGTGCGCTTCATGACCCATTTGCAGAGGGTGCATTGGTTCTGTATGAGCCCCCAACACTGAATACTCAGGACATGCTGAAAGCAGACAAGTGAGTAAAGTTCACGGCCGGCTGCAGGGATTCGAGTAAGGCATAGGATTCTAGGACTACACCATCACTTGCGATTAACCATCTTTAACCTCCAGGGAGAAAATGCCGGTGCATGTAGTTGTGGATCCAGTCTTGGGAAATGTACTCCGGCCTCATCAGAGAGAGGTAAAGCCACTGTAAAAACAATATTGTTCAGACACATAAACTTTCTGTAGGCAAAAGGGGAGAAAATATACATTTCTAATCAACTATACATCCTTTTTGAGCAGCAAATAATCATTTAGTATGTGCTCTTTCAAGAATGTGAGATTCTTCTGACTAAATGACACTGTATAGTTGACACGATAGTATTTTCTCCACTGTGTGTTAAGGGGGTGAAGTTCCTGTGGGACTGTGTGACCGGGAGGCGTATTCTGGACTCTCATGGCTGCATCATGGCTGATGAGATGGGTCTGGGCAAGACGCTACAGTGCATCGCCCTCCTGTGGACGCTGCTACGCCAGAGCCCCGATGCCAAGCCAGAGATAGACAAAGCCATTGTGGTCTCCCCTTCCAGCCTGGTCCGCAACTGGTACAACGAGGTGGGCAAGTGGCTCGGAGGGCGGGTCACTCCGGTTGCCATTGATGGAGGTTCAAAGGAAGAGATTGACCGAAAGCTAGGTCGGCATTGTTTCTCTCATACAAATGATATGCCAGATATAGATGCATGTATCATGGTTGAAGTGTCTTAACTACAGGCTAGACTATATTTTGTTCTCATCTTGGCACTCAGTGAAAAGGCTTTTTACAAAAAAGCAATGAATAGCTATATTAAGCATTGACATGGATGTGGTATCTCTCATGTCACTCATAGTTTTATCATTGCAAAGCCAAAAGTTTGGCCTTGTGCGCAGTGGCAGGAGATTAACTGTGGTGTTCCTCTCTTTACATTGGTTTGGTGTTTGTGGTTTCAGTAAGCTTCATGTGCCAGCATGGCTTGAGAGTGCCGACACCAATACTTATAATTTCATACGAGACCTTCCGACTTCATGCAGACGTCCTGCACAAGGGAAAGGTTGGACTGATCATTTGTGATGAGGTAACTTGTTCACAGCCTTTTACAAACGTCCACATACCGGCTCCAATGTTAGCTTGTTTCAGGATATAATTTGTGCCTGTGCAAACTGCAGGGTCATCGACTTAAAAACGCTGACAACCAGACATACCAGGCTCTAAATGCTATGAACTCCCAGCGTAGGGTGCTTATATCAGGCACCCCTATCCAGAATGACCTGCTTGAATACTTCAGTCTGGTGCACTTTGTCAATGCTGGCATCCTTGGTAAGTGGCAATGCATGCTTGGTTGAAATACATGCCGGGGGTTTTGTTCTTTTGCCTGAATCCTGTCAATCCCATTGTTTGTCTTGACCCTGCCCGCCCCTTCATGCAGGGACAGCCCAAGAGTTTAAGAAGCGGTTTGAGCTTCCCATTCTGAAGGGTAGAGATGCAGATGCCAGTGATAAGGACAGACTGGCTGGAGAGGAGAAACTCAAAGAGTTGATCAGCGTAGTCAACAGGTAAGCTTGAAAAGAGAGCTGAACTGGACACTTGTCTCCTATCAAATTCGCGAGTTACCACTGTTACTGTGTTCTTGAGATGAAATGCAAATAAACCGTAAACGTGACTGGTTAAAAAGCAGAACATGTTCGACAGTCTGATGTGCATCAGTTCACATGAAGTCACACATCCATCTGCTTACATTGCAAGTGCCTTGCAGTCTGCATGAATCGGGAAAAACTACAGTCAACGTAGAAATGTGTCATCTGTATAGCAAGCCATGTGGTTAACAACAATACTCTTTTGGCAACAGGTGCCTGATAAGGAGAACTTCAGATATTCTCTCCAAGTATCTCCCCGTGAAGATCGAGCAAGTGGTTTGCTGCAGGTGTGTGTGTGTGTGTGCGTGCGTGCGTGCGTGTGTGCGTGCGTGCGTGGTCACGCGCGTGTGTGTGTGTGGTCACGCGCGTGTGTGTGTGTGGTCACGCGCGTGTGCGTGACCGACCAGTAAGTCTTCATTGGTTTATTTCAGGCTGACCCCCCTTCAGTCGGAGCTCTATAAGCGTTTCCTGATGCAGGCCAAGCCAGTTGAGGCTCTGCAGGAAGGCAAGATTAGTGTGTCTTCATTGTCTTCCATCACGACACTGAAGAAACTGTGCAATCGTAAGTTTTTGGAACACTACCGTAGTACTCTCTGTTACGCTCAAAGGCCTGACCAAAAAATATTGCTGAATCAAATATTGGCTAATTAATATTTCAATGTATTATAACCATTTATGTGTGGGGTGGGATCAAGACACAGAACCATTTTGATAAAGTAAAAAACAGGACCTTGGCTAAACTGCCACTGAAAGCTACCAACCCACCTTCTGTCTTTCAGTCCCTCTCCCGTCTAAATACAAAGCTAGATTCCACTGAGAGGTCTAATATGAATGACTGTAACAAGTGAACAAGAGTTTGGTTCTGCTGCAGACCCGGCCTTGATCTATGAGAAGTGCATGGAGGGTGCAGAGGGCTTTGAAGGTGCATTGGATCTCTTCCCTGCTGGGTACAGTCTGAAATCTGTGGAACCTCAACTTTCTGGTAAGAATTAAGAGTCAGCATGCTGCCATGTACGTAGTTGTTAGTGTTTGTTGATGTAGTTTGCAATCCATTTAGCAACAAATGTGCGAGGACCAAGCACCACAGCACACTTTTTTCCCGCTCTGCAAAGCTGTGCCGGTGTTTTATTTTTCCGCCTGGAATCGCGACGTCACAGCGACACCGATATTTAGCTGGCTAAATACAGCGAGGAGACAAAAAGACATCAAATCGCCTCAACTATTCGCAAAGTTAATACAAGTTACGTGCCGAATATGCAGCGTTTCGGATAAGAATCGCGATGATGCCAAAGACAATAGATTCAGCCCTCAACCTCATCTAGCGTCAGGTAATGCGCTGTCCATTCAATTCTAATTACTTAATCGTGTAAAATGTAATGGCTGGTCGCGGATGAGGAGGATATGATATATTATTATTTGGGCTGTCAAAATAACGTGTTAAATAAATGCCTGTGGCCCAGCCCACGTGGAGCTCCACCTGCTCCCACCTCCCAGACGGTTAGCCTGGAAAGCAGGTACACCACGGCCCCCCACACCCCATAAAGAGCGAGTGGGTCTCCAAGACCTCCCAGGGCTAACACATATGAGTGAAGTTAACTCGTCATGTAGGGCTAATAGCAGAAAGTTACACATCCACTTCCACAACTCCCAACAGTCTGTTTATTAGCCTTTAACAATCTTTCCTCTTTTTCCCTTCCCCTTTTCTTTTCTTTTGTTTCTCTTGCCATATATCACCGATAACTCAAGGATAAGAAAAGGTTGTTATAAGGTTGAATATTTGTGTATGTGTTGAACGGCCCCCACATATGGTCATTTCCAAGACCCTTGGATTTTATGTTCATAAGGACCTGAAGCAGTTTTTTGGGAAAGAAAAAGCCACCTCATAATTGTTCTCCAGCGAGGTAGATATCTGGGCATAGTTAGATAGAACTGTGCTATATGATTGTTTGTTTGACTGTTTATTGATATTGTCAGCAAATATTGTAAACACATTTCTCCTCCTTCCCTTATGTTTTGATCTAAAGCCAGAGGGGATTCCCTTATCCCCTTTTACCGCCGTTTCTCTTTGTGTATGTTCCTTTGCCTCTGTTTGCCACCAGCTTATCTGTCCCTTTAATCTCACCATCTTGGTTCCACTGCGCCCCAACCAGTGCCTCTGTGCTGCCCTGGTG
>OMOU01043323.1:0-10311 GCA_900312585.1 Malacocephalus occidentalis
GGGGGGGGGGGGCACCTCACCTGCATGCGATCCGTGCGACAAAATTCACGGGCAAAATTGTACGTTGAAGTTCGTAAGAGCGACTTTTTTTTTAACTCAATGTCTTTGTCTCGCTTGGTTGGTTACGGTGCGCGGAAAAGATGCGGCGCGGATGACGATGATGCGTCCTGCGCCTTCCGTTGCACCGTCTGCGTTAATGGGATCCGCTTCTTCTCACTACACCACGCCGCTCATACAGTCCGGCGCTCAAGCCCGCTTCTCATTGGCTGAGCGGCGGAACTGGGAGCATCCAGAGGAGGAGGAGGGAGGTGCTCCAGGGGCCGCAGCAGCAGGCGGGTATATAACGGTGATGGTCAAAGCAGCAATAGGGATCATGTGTGTGACTCGGTGGGAGTTGCGTGAGCGTGTTCGGTTTGTTTTATCATTTGTTTTATCACCATCATGTTGGTGGAGAGAGAGATCCACTGACTCGATACCAGAGAACAGAAAAGGAGACATGTGGGCTCACATGGGAAGAAAAATTATCACATCAAAACAAAACCTCATCACTGTACTTTGTCCACTACCAGCAAAAACAGGGGGTCAACAAAGGCGAGTGTTCTGACTTTGCCATTGAGGTGACGTGGGAACATGCTAGGGAAGTGTGTGTGTGTGCGGGCCACCATAAGGACCGTTGCTGTGTGTTGAGGGGATGCTTGGGTGACCTCATTGGTCGCGGTTATGCTTCTGAGCAGGCATAATTGGATTGTCTTTTGTGCTAAACGATGATTGCGATGGTCACGGTGATGACTGTATTAACGAGGACTCTGGCACTACATAAGTGAAATGTGCTGCTCGGCGATCCACCATCCATGCTTCTCTGCTCAAGCTCCCCCCCACAACACACCCTTAAAAACCCTGAGACCCCCCTCTCATTGACACTCCTGCACGTTCTACTGCTTCATATGAGCAATCTCCAGTGGTTTGAGTTGTAGCTACAGTTATAGCTGTTAATTATAATGTTCCCACAGTGGTGGTGGTGGTGAGAATGGTGCAGGGAACAAAGTGGACCAGCATTAAAATATTTTTTCAGAAGCATTCCCTGGGTGGATTGACTGGCGGATGTCCACGTGTGAATCTGAAGAAGCTTCCTGGGGTTTTCTTTCTTCCCCCGTCCTCCTCGCGGGACCGAGGTGGCCATATTAGTTATTAAACTCCAGACCGTGTGTGTTCAGTATCCAGGGCCTGTGGTCTGCCGTGTTTAATCCTGAGATGTTGCAGTCTCAGGCCTGCCATACCAGCATGGGGATGGGAGGGGATCAGAGAGGACGATGTGTGCCGACTTTCAGCCGCTCTGTGGCTGTTCAAAGGCTGGCTTGCTTTCTTTTGGGGGTTTTTTCTCCATACACAGGGATTGGATTAGAGACATTGAACACCATTGAGTTCTCCGGCAACCCGTATGAAAAACTCAAAAGAAGAGCTCCCAAATCCATGTGGCACGGCGGACTTGGGGGAAGCGGGGGTCTGGGAATGGGGTGGCAATGACTCGATTTGTCACAGTTTCATCACACACAATAAATGTGGGGATTGGTCACCGGTTCTTTTTTATTATTTCTGTCTTATTTTTTCTTCCCTAAAATCCTGGAGTTGCTGCATGGCTGCGAGCTCCGTGGGCGAGGACATCCTTCGACAAGAGGAACTTTCCCTGTGTAATGAGAAAGTATGGCTCCTTTTCATTAGGAGACCTCAAGCTGCCTCCACTTCTTCTTTGGAGATTACTGGAACAGAACTAACAGACCAAACGCCCACTTCTTCACAGTTCTGCTTGTGAGGAGGGGACAACGTTTTTTCTGTGAGAGTTGTGAATAAAAGATGGCGTGCTTCATAGATATAGAGAGAGAAGGGGACGCGGATGGGGGCGGTTCTGGTTTATTAAGTCTCCAGATGTGTGTGTGTGTGTGTGTGAGTGTGTGTGTCTTTCAGGCAGGGTTCTGAGTGGCGTCATCAGGTTTCAGATGATCCTGTCTCTCATCCCCGCCCATATTCCTTTTCCAAATAAATGATTCATACGCTCCCCTTCTCTTGTGCTATGTGTCTTTATTTGTACTTGTGCCAGGACATACACTAAGCTAGTTATTTTGTCTCTTTGTGTATGCCGGTTGTGTGTGTCTGTGTGTCTTGGTGTGTGTCTGCATGTGTCTGTATCTGTGCATGCGTGCGTGTGTGTATGCTTGTGTCTCAGTGTGTCTGTGTGCGTAGCTGTGCATGTGTGTCTAACTCTAGGTGTTGTACTATTATTAAACAGCTAAGCAAGCACACTTTTCTTTGTGCTTTTGTTCAGGTGGAAATAAAGTGTGCTGTAGATTGATTTCTGCCTCTGGAAAAACACGTCATATGGGTACAGTGTTTTTCTACAGAGAGAGAGAGAGAGAGAGAGAGAGAGAGAGAGAGAGAGAGAGAGAGAGAGAGAGAGCGAGAGGGAGGGATGTTTGTGTATGAGTGGTGAACGGGACGTGTCAACTAAACAATCATGCCGTAACTACAGCACGCAGATGAGTCATAAGCGCCCAATGAGTTCAGAGTAAAAGTGATTCAGCAACGCTTGTACACGCGTGTGCATTGTTTCATGGCGCAATGTGCTAATGTTCCACCGCGACATAGTGGAAAAAATAGGAGCGAGGATTGAGGTGCTGTAGCACTCCCTCTGAGGCTGAGGTCGGGTCTCTCTCTCCCCGGCGCTGGGTGCTTGTGTAACCTGGGCGAGCGGGGGCCATCTTTAGTCAGCAGTGAGACAGATCGTCATTAGGAGCGGTAAACATTCACTTAAGCCGCCAGCTCACTCATTGATGCCACTCAAGGGCCTTTGGGCGGTGCGATCGGGGACACATGTGAGGGAGCTGAGGTTTTAATTAGCCTGAAAATGTGACAGCGTTTTGTCGGCGATATTGTACAAACGCCACGGCCGTGCGTGAGTTTTTCTTTGTTTTGTTCCCCCGTTTTTGTTTTGCTTGGGTCTTCTTCTTCGACAAAGGGAGTCGGTGTAATGTTGTCCGCTTTTCCAGATGCCAGATTAAATGTACATCTCCTTGATGACGTCGTTCCAATTGTGTGTCGTTGAGAAGTACGTCTTTAAAGCTTCCATCTCCGCCTGCAGAAAGCATACGGTCTGACGGATACGGTTCTTTATCTGTTTTATTTGGATCATGAGAAAAGTAGTGCAGAATTCTATTTAGACATCTGAAATATAAATGATCATTGATGGAGGAAAACGATGTGGGGTGCGCTGTCTGCAGTACATATCTCAATGGGGTTGACGGTGTGCATGTCGTGAGGATTAAAACATCTAATTTCCTTACAAAGCTCCCCGAGCCATGATTTATGACCCATTTTGTGCACCTAATTCAACGATTAGTCACATAATAATAAACCTAAACTCTCATATACTCTCGCTGTATCAATGCCAAAGACTGGTGTTGTTCTGGGGATTCGTCAGAGTCCCGTGAACATGTGCCAGTGGCATTGTGGATGTGTTTGGCTTTGAGAAGTGGTCCTAATCACTGTGCTCTCTGTGCTCGTCGCTCAGGTATCATCTGTACGGCCTTTTGTGAGACTCTTCATCCTGCTGTGTACACAAAAGAAAATTGTCCATGGGTTGTCGTCGATTGTTGTGGCTGTCGGCTGCCGGTTGACACTGGGCACTGGGCTAGGCCTCCGAGCTGACAAGACTGACAAGGAGGAGGATGCGTAGCTTTTATAGTAAACAAGCAACAACAAAGACAAAGTGTTCCGAACCTAATCTGGGGACGGTTAAATATCATGCATGTAAAATAATTTTACCCACTCCATGATGGCATCAAGCTTTTGAAAAGGTTTTCTTTGGTGGCAATTGTTCTAATCCGTCAATTATTAATAACATGTTCTCTGTTCTGTGTTCTAGTTACTATCTTTGTGTAGGAAATACACAGATTATTGCATGTGATTCAACAAAAATATTTCAAAGACACTGAGCAAAAAGGTTTTTCATGAAAGTTTGTCTTATGTGTATGCCTAAGAGCACTAGAGAGAGTCACTGATAGACAGAGAGACAGACAGACAGACAGAGAGAGAGAGAGAGAGAGAGAGAGAGAGAGAGAGAGAGAGAGAGAGAGAGAGAGGCTAATGGAGAATAATGAAAAGTGTCAGACCAAACACTGGGGGAGTAGGCCTGTGCACCTCCTCACCCTCTCCTGGGTTTTAACTCTGTCCCTATTGACACTCTCCTTTTAAGTGATTCTGACATTCAAATATCCAGTCAAGACATCTTGTTATATGCACTAGACACACGTTTGTGTGTGTGTAGGCGTGCGTATAATATATTATTATAGTGTGTGTGTGGGTGTGTGTGTGTGTGTGTGTGTGTGTGTGAATCTATATTGTCTACACATTTGTGTGTAGGTGTGTGCATGTGTGTGTGTGTGTGTGTGTGTGTGTGTGTGTGTGTGTGTGTGTGCATGTTGTTTTATGTGCAGTAATTTGATAAGGAACCACCACACTGTTCCCTCCATGGTTAAACAGAGAAAGAGGCTAGACACCCCCCATCACCCCTCTGTGGGGAGTTGGGTTCATTTGCGGGAGCAAAATTGTTATTTCCAAATATGGCTGCTCCAGTTGAAAAGCCATTAACTTCAGAGATTGAAATGTATACCACGTTGCTCAGTAAAAGTAAACAGTTATTGCTTTTTTATTGAGTCGAAGGAAACCCTGGACTAGCAAGCAGATTGCATACGCTGCCTTGGCTTAGCATGGATAATGTAATCATCAATACAACATGTAGGGGTTATTGAACTTAAGTGACAGAGGGCCGTCTTCCATTGAGGGTGATGATATGAGTTTTTGAGGGTGGGATACTGAATTGAACCCAGAACCCAGTTCCGGTTTAAATGATGACAATTGCCACAGGTGTCCAAGCTCAAACACTCCTGCTCGCCGTCCAATATCTCCACTTGCTTGCGTGTTTACAAAGCCCAGCGTGGGGCGTCTAGTGCTTCCTTCCCAAGGAGTGATCCTGGAATAAATACAGTGTTAAAACCTTGTTGCCGTTGTGTTGCTCCACCAGCAGCCCCCCCAGAGTTACTCTGCTTTACGGACCGCCTGCTTCCTCGACAAATCACCTCCACACCCGCTGGAAAAGAGAAGTGGAGGAAAGGAACGGCTGCAATGGTCATAGAGATACCTTTATTTACATTCAGTTTGTCTTTCTCTCTGGAAAAAAGGAATCTTAAATTACAATACTAATCAGAAAGAAAACCCTCTACAGTATGTCAGACATTGCTAAGGCTTTATGGAGCACATAGGTCATGGGTACAAATTGCTTAGCCTTTGTCAGAGCCAGTTGTCTCTTGATAAATGACCTCGACCAATAAGCCTCAAGCCCTTGGTCCAGGCTCAGCTCGGAAATGTCCGGATATAACTCTGTTCTCAGTCAGCTTTGTGTGTGTGTGTGTGTGTGTATGTGAGTGTGAGTGAATGCATGCACGTGTTTGTGTGCATGTGTGTGTGTGTGGGTCTGCATGTGTGTGCATGTGTGTGTGTGTGTGCATGTGTGTGCTTGTGTGTGTATAGGATCCTGATTGGATCTACTGGAACAAACTGAGTGTCCAGTGCGCTTGCTGTGGGAGTTGTCACCAGAGCCGTGCCACAAAGCGGACAGCTTTAGGGTTTTTTAAATGTGACTTGTGATTGGGCTCCCTGGACAATCGATGACCCGCCCTTCCATTCCTCTTTCTTTTGTCAATTAATTTCCCCTGATGGTGTTGTAGTGTGAAACGGCCCTGATAAACACTCCCCCACCTGCCTTCTGTTATCTCTTCTTCTTGTTCTCTCTCCCCTCCTCTTCTCTCTCTTCTCTTTGTCCTTGTTACCCCACTTATCGTGTTCATTGATCACCATGGTAATCACCACCGCTGTGACCTTTGTGTTGAAACACCCAGATGTTGTTGATGCTATATTTCTGGTTAATTTATATTTGAATCAAATTATATATGTATCAATCATTTCAGAAATTAAACGATGAAACAATCTGCCCAAGATAGAAAGAGATGCACACAGAATGGATGCCTTTGACCACCAGGTATCAATATGATTCACCATTACAAGCCATTACAAGCCATTTCAACATTTCAACATTGTGACATCACCACCGAACCGTAAGTGGGAGTCCACCGATGACCCTCACCCTCGTTCAGTCTCCCAGTTGGCCACTGGGTAGGCTGGTAGTCTGACATAGTCGTCATACATCACCTGTGATGTATGACATGTTGCAATGACAATTTTAGTCACGTGACAATTTTGAAATGGCTAATGGCGGTAATGGCTAATCACGCTCACACCTGGTGATATAACAGGGCCTCTTTAAGAGGCCTGCAGCGCCTGGCGCATCCCTCCTCTTAACACAGCCTGATGTCCAGCCACCACAGCTCTCCATCACCAGCAGCATCGCAGCTACGTGGGTCTTCACAGAGGGAAAATCCTCACGGCAAACTTTGATTAATAGGCTTTTATCACAGCCGAGGTGTAATCGTAGGAGTGAACCCAGGTGTAGCTCATGATGTTAATTACAGACATGGGCATGCCTTACAAACCCATTATTAATTTAATGAGCTACACCTGTTCCACTACCTCTGTGATAAATGCTTGTGTTAGCTTTTCAGCTAGGTTCTCCTAGCTGATGAACTATTGCTTTTTTCTTTACCTACCCGCTGGCTGCAGATTTAGACATTTGTATGGGCTGCCTGTGTTCTCCATGGAGACAAAACCGAGAGACTTTGTTTGGTTAAACCTAGAGACGTTACGTTATAGCATTGCACTGCAATAAGATGTCACATCATTGTTTAGGAGAGTCCATATCAGGCCATGTTGTTTGTCCCTGTCCTATTAAAATGACTTAATGGCAAAAGTAGACAACACTGGCCAGAGAATAAATGGAATGGCTGTGGATGGACCAAAGCTTAAGATTGAATTAGTGTTTCTTCTATTAATTTATGTAGACGTGTGTGTGCGTATGTGTGCCTGAGCATGCACACGTGCGTCTGGCTGTGTGCCATGCAGCCACCCGGGGCCAGATGCTGCTCTGGTGTGTTCTCTCGAGAGCAAAAGCCTTGACTCTGCAAGACCTTCTCAGCTGCCTCTGGGACACATACACACACACTACACACACTACACAGGCACACACACACATTGCACAGACACACACACGGGCACAGACACACACACACACACACACACACTACACAGATGGACACAAAGTAAGAAAGTATATTAAAAAAATATATAAAAATACATTTGATCATGCACATAAAGAAAAAATGGAACTCTGCGATATGAGTTTTTCTTGTGGAGCAGAGAAAGTTCTATGCTAATATGTATCTTTCCGTATGTTCTGCTGGCGCAGTAGCTTACCGCAGTGATTGAAAAATATCCCTTTTTTCCTCACCTGTATAGCATTGGGGACTCTCTGCTAACCTTGCCGGCTGTTTTGAGTCCTCGTGCTAGAAATGCAAACATCTGATTTGTCAATTAAATTATTTATTTATCTCACTCTTTTTTTTGTGAGGAACCATCTGACATCTCTACAGGTGAGAGATTTTTTGGTGAGAAATCTGTTGGTGGCTGGATGCATAAAGTATGTAAGTAAGTTGTACTTACTTTATGGCTGGATGCATAAAGTATGTAAGTAAGTTACATTTATTTAGCACCTTTCACAGAGCAAGGTAATAAAGTGATTCACAAAAGTAAAACTTTAAAAAAAAAGATCATAAAACAAACAAATAAATAAAACATAAGCAACAACAACCTTAAAACACACAAAAGACAGCATGAGGTAAGACTTGTTTTAATCAATATGCCTTCAACTGCTTCTTGAAGGCATCAACAGAGATTGTCGATTGTACCGTGTGCAACGGCTGGGGAAGTGGGTTCCACCGTGACGTAGCCTCCACTTCAAATGTCAGTCGAGCACGAGAAGGACCTGTAGTGACCTACTGGTCACTAGGATGGAGCAGATCAGTGATGTATACAGGTGCCTGACCATGCAAAGCCTTATATGTAAAAAGAATGACCTTAAAATGGATCATGAACTTGATGGGAAGCAAATGTAAGATGAGATGTAAGGTGAGATACAGAGCTGTCCTGCAGGACCTGGTCAACAGCCTTGCTAGCAGTGTTTCTGGACCATTTGTGGTCCAGAAACGACTTGCTGAGGCAGGTGAATAGGGATTTTTTTTTTTACCCACCTCAGCAAGTAGTCTCGCCAGGACTTCCAGCTCAGGATGTGATTCAACAGACATGAGTTTGGCAATGTTTCTTAGATGGAAGAAAACATATGAGTCAACACATGAGTCAACCATTTCCAATATCCAAAATTATCAAAGTGCCTGGGCCAAGATTTGATACTCGACCTCCACCTCATGCTAGACTATATAGCTGAGGGAAGGGACCCAGTAGACTGGGCTCTTCGCTCAGCTTGGAAGCAATGCTAAGGACCTCAGACTTATCTGGATTTGGCTGTAAAACTCTTGTTAGCCATCCATTCCATAATGGTAGCCAGATGATTTTGTCTCATCAGGATTAAAAGAGACATACAGCTCGATATCATCAGCATGTACATGTAATAACACTCAAGAACATGGAGGCACACCAACGAGTAAGCAGCATTTTCTGACACATAGGGACCAAGCGACACAGATAGAACTCTGATCCAATAGATGGGAGGAGAACCAGTCCAGGGCACCCACTGCCTACACCTTTCAGTTAGGGTGCTGTGCTCTACAGTATCAAAAGCTGCACTAAGTTCCAGCAGCACAGAAACAGGGCAATCACCCACATCACAAGACATCATTATGTCATCGGAGACTCTGACAAGAGCTGTTTCAGTGGAATGATTCTGATGAAAGTTCATCTAAAATGTTGTGTGCAGTCAAGACAGCAGCAGCAGTGAGCTTGGCAACAATCCTCTTCAATGTGCTTTAGATAAATGGGATCAAGGTTAGTTGTCGTAAGAAGAGGCAGAACAACTGCATGTTTATCATAAGCTGAAATCGAACCAGATTGCAGGCAGCTATTTGGAATAAAGACCAGGCAGGGACCAATATACATTTGTAAGCATGGAATTTTGTAAAATATCTATAGGGCTTGAGGAAGGGTTTATGCTGCCCTCGAGATCTTTTAGGGAAATAGAGATAGAAATCGACAGCCGAGAAAAATACGCAGAAAAGAGAGTAGAAGAGGAGGTGATGCCAGCCCTGACATTTCAAATCTTATCCACAAAGAAAGAAAGTTACTGCACACTTGAGTTGAAAAGACAGGCCCATCAGGAGGAGCATGAGTCACAACGTTGTTAAAGGTGTCAAATAGGACTTTAGGGTTGTGTTTTCTGGAGTAATTAGTATTGCAAAGTAAGAAGCCCTTGCATACATAACCATGTTGTTAAACTCATAAGGTGTTTGTAAAAGAGAAGGTGAACATGTAGTCCGCAGTTGCTCTACCCTCCAAGATTTACCCGGGAAATAACAAATAGTGTCATTTAACAAGGGGGAGCACTTGACTGGGAGAGGTCTCATTTGACTTCTACTTAATCCAAAACAGTGGAGCAATATGTATTAAAGGAGTGGGCCAGACTAGCAGCATCAGTGTGAGAAGACCCACTGCGCTCGGGTCAAATACTGCAGAACACTGAGATTTGAGATGCGAGAACAAATTCCACGTTAACTGGTTAGTAAGATAAAAGACAGGTTGAACAAAACAAATTTATGGTGAGTACGTGCAGCTCGTCAGAGTAAATCAATATTTGAGAATCAATATTTGAGTGTAAAAACAAGGTACCCCTAGTGTGTGTGGGACTAGATATGGATTGAGTAAAATTAAAATACATTACGTTGGTTGCCATGAAGAAAATCAGCAGCAAAGCTAAATGAGATGTAAATTATGTAAATATTGAAATTACCAACCATTATAAAGCCCTAGAAATGTATAGACAAATGACAGAGGATAAAAGACACTGAATTAAGATAAAAGATGAGTAGTAAATTAAAACTTTAAATTTTGGTTATCGGCAATTCAAACATGGAAAAAAGTCCAGTTCCCACCCCAGCATGAGGTCTGATTAAAGTACAATCCGGCGGCGTTCAATTAGAGGGCTGTATTCCATGCTCCTTTGCCAAGTCTCGGTCGGAAACAGTTAACAGGAAATCCAAGCCTTTGGAGATAAATCGGTTGTTCAGTATGAAAGACTCCCCAACCGAGTGAGCATTTATCAGTGCCGTCCTAAGGGGCGCAGACCTGACCCACTGCTAGCAA
>OMOU01043329.1:4779-18186 GCA_900312585.1 Malacocephalus occidentalis
GGGTGGGAGTTGGGGGGGAATTTGCAGCAAAGGGCTGATTGTTAGGTGCAGGATATGACGGTCTATGCGCGGGTGAAGATAAATATACCCACTTCTTTTGAAAATGCATTAGCCATGCATAGTTGAATCTAAAGCAGCGTCGCACTAAGACGCGACCGAGAAGCAGAGCCTCTGGGAGGTCGCCGTGAGGCGCCGTCGCCCTCGGCAACACTCGACCCGCAGCATCATTTGTGGGTGGAAATATACGTGTGTAACTTTCTCATCCAAATACCATCCAAACAACAGACAGAATCCAATTGCAAAATGATCTTTGCATTAATGCTTTTTATTAACAACAAAAATTGCATAACAAAACGACATATTTAATACCTAAATATGATGATATCTATGTCCATTTATACACATTATATTTTGCTCCATGAAAAACAAATAGGCATTCCCTGACCGCTTCTATCTTATGTAAGACTGAATCCAGTCGCTCTGCTCAGCCGAGTAGAAAGGAGAACCCCAGTGCCAAACGGCTTCTGATAACAGAAATCGGCAGAGCAGCGTCCAGAGCATTTGAATGAAGACATAAGCAGTAGCTTTAAATAAACATAATGAAGTAACAACGACAATTTTAGTGTGGCAAATTCCAAAGACGGTCCATCAGTGGAGGGAAATGGTCAGTATATTGACCTCCTGAGGCCATCAGTGAGAAGCAGCGTGTCATTAGAACACGCTCAACACTTTCATTGCAAAAAGAAAAATGGCCTGGTCTCATTGCATGATAATTGTGCACACATACACTTAACCATCACCCCATGCACATGTACGCTCAAACACACACACTCACACACTCACACACATGCATGCAATGTCCCTGCCTGTTTGTGTGTGCGTGTCATCATGTTCACAACTGCTGTGTTTGTGTGTGTGTGTGTGTCTGATACACAGACACACACACACGAGCAAAGTCCTCACAAAAGTAGATGAGCTCTCGCTCTGTGTCGAATGCTAAGAGTGTGCGGTGCCAGCGGGCGCCCCGGCTCTCAGAGGCGGGCAGCAGTGGTGGTGTGGATGTCCCAGGGCGGTGTGTGCAGCGTTTGGCCCCGCTCCCTAGCCACCGCCTGGATCAGAGATGCCCTAATGCTATCATCCAAGCCTGGCAACAACAACAGCGCCCGGGCTTACAATGACAAATTGGTTGGAGCAAGAGCGACCAGCGTGCCGCACGCCAAGAAATTCACTTTGAAGAGAGGAGTGCGTGGCGGGCTTTTCGCAACAAGCGTGCCACATGATGTGGTCAAGTGTATGCGGCTTGACGACCTGCCTGGCGGTTTGATCCGATGCCCAAAGACACTCCAAACTAGGCGAAGCAAGCTCTGTCTCTCTTTCTATCGCTCTCCCTTTCTCTCTCTCTCTCATCAAGAAGACAAAGCCAAAGTTTTATTATTATCTTAGAAACCCAGAATATTAGTGGATTAGAGAGCTTTCTGTCCATACGGCCTCTCGTCTTGTGGACTAACCAGGGGCCTTTCGCTGAGTTCACATCCACACAGTGACGCGTGACTGCCCTCCAATCCAGAACTCATTTATGGGATCTGACCATGGCGCCATTGCATCACATTTTTTCATAACATAACTTTTTATAATGATTATTTTGGGGTACAATCTGCAATGCCGTCTTTCTTGCTATAAGTGAAGAATTGACAGAATCAATATGAAGGCTGTTTCGTGTTAAGGAGTGTTATTAAAAACAAAAACAAGCAAATGCCAAGGTAAAATTGATATTTTGAATACTTGTCTCCTGATTGGATTGTGACAGATTAGTTATTGATTCAGAAGGCCTTACTGGTTAATTCATAATTACAATGGATCGAACATCCCCTCCTCCCAGCCCACCACTACTGCTGTTACCAGCAAGTACTTCACAGCCCTTAACACCGCCAAGCGGGACACATTATGTTACGTTTGATTACTTTGTTCATGATTTCATCAACAAAGAAAAGAAAATATAATGAATGGGTCTTGTTTGGCTTACAAACAGATACATGTTTGCTTATAAGCTATTCATAAAGAACTACACACAACCAACATGGTTGGTGTTCAGTGTTAAACAAACCAAAACTTCCACTTCCAAGGGAATCATAACATGGCGTCATTGCCTTCACCAGAATGGTTTGCTCACCAAGCTGATGATGGGACAGAATAATGTCTTTTGTAGAGGACGCTGTTCCAACAATTCTCTAAAAACCTCCAAAAAGGGCTTTGTTTGTTGTAATTACACTGCTTTTCCCTCCCAGATTTTCTTTTTCATTCTTTTTTGGCACTTTGGTCAAAGGCAAGTTCCTGTGTCCCTGGAGGACTCTGTGTCATGTAGATTACCCCTTTCTCCGTGCCAGACAAATCATTGCATTGCACTGCTGCCACATACTTACAAACAAGCCGTGTCAGAAAAGCCCACAGAGGACACAAGATGTCACCCTCTTGTCTCTCCTTCCCTCTCCCCACACTACGATGCCAAAGAGACACGCGAGTCTCCATCGATTGCAATTTCAGCCTAAAAGTCCAAGTCTAAGTATTTTTTACTTTTGTTGTCAAAAAATCCACTTGGCAAATGAGGCTCATCCCTGGCACAATTTCAAAGAGCGTTTATTGTCTCCTTCTTTTTCTTCTACTTCTTCCTCGCTTATTCTGTATAAGCATCCTTCAGGCTTGGTTTGTTTGTTTGTTTGCTGACTTATTTATTTTTTCTCAAATCCTGAGTGAATTTGTATGTGTGCGCACGACTTTCGCCACTAAGCTTGTGTCGGAAGACTTTGTAAACAACAGCAAGGTGGGTCGGAGATGGGGAAGCAGCATGCGTGTGTAGCGCGTGCGTCTCCGCTTGCTTGTATTATCATGTTTGACTGACGCAGCCCGTCCATTACATATGTCAGGCTCTGACCGCCTCACAGGTTTATGCCCATTAAAATGATATTCAACCATTTTTTGAAGGGCTTAGCTTTTCTTCTTTTGCCTCCCCTCAAGCCACACCTCATTATGAGTGAAGGATTCATGTGCCATTGACAATTAGGAAACGCCAGGTTTTGCTTGAAGCCCATATACAAAATAATTGTTGCCTTCTCGTGTTCTCGTGTTTTCTGGGGTGGTTTGGCAATTACATTAATCGCGAATGATGGTTAGTTGAAGAATATATGCGGAGGTATGCTGACAAAATCCAAGTCATGCTTTCCCCTGGCTCACAATTATGGGGATGTGTGTCCGCAGAGCAAGACAGACAGTCACTGTAAGCGCTTCACATACTGTATGTTGCTTTGGTCGCATGTCCAAGTTAGGGAGTAAATAAGAATCATTATCCATGTATTGAAGCCTCAGAACATGACCTGAGGCTCATGCATTGCTGATGAACAGCGGGTTGATGTTGGAGGGATGACGATGAATATGAAACCTTGTGTCCTGATTCAATATTAGATCTGTATGTGCTTTTAAATACATGGTGTAAGTCGGAGACTCCAGCCAATGGCTAGCAAAAGTAAACAAAAACACATAGAACCTACTTTGCACTCGACAATCATGAACACAACAGATGTTAAAAAGTCCAACAAATAAATGTGGATTTATTCCATGTGATTAAATGGGGTTGAGACACATAAACGGCACACGCAAAAATATTACAAATAGATCATGATGCATGTGACTTTTTTCTTTTTTCTTATTATTCTGTCAACGACTCCTGTCACATAGTAGAGAGAGTCAGCCCTCTGGTTCTGGTTCTATCTTGGTTCTGCATGCCCCCTAGATTGCAAGGAACTGAATGCAGAACTACACCACCCCCAGCTAGCATTCATAACCAAGATGGTTATGGTTATGGTATTTAAGCTCCATATGCCATTTATTCTTAAGCCTACTCTATAGTATAGGCCAGTGCCATATTTGCGATTTAAAGAAATGTGTAAGTAGCTGCCTAAAAAGCTTAACAGCTGTTGATGTAGAGAATGAATAATCGCCTGCTTTCCATTAGGGAATCCAAAGTAAAACATATGGGACAAAATACGTGAACTAAGTCAGCATGGCGCTGAGATATCAAATGTGTCATACTCATGTTTAGTTCGTCATCCATTTCCTCAGAAGGAAACCTTTGTAATACATCACCGTGTTGTGCACTCTGGCCCATATCAGACTACAGACACAGATTACCAGGCAGCACCATAGAAAGAGATCAATCAGTCAATGTGTGGTGAAATCCAAGGTGCTCTCTTTGCCACCTTTGTCAATAGTAGTAGACTATTGTGTTCCAAACAAAGAAGTGTTTTTTTTTCGTGTGTCAAGATATTAAACATATCACAATTCATGTGCTTCAAAGAAGGTATCAGGAATTTGTAAATTAAATGCATTATATTCTGCTGTTAAATGTGTATGTATTCTGTATATATCAGTGACGGTAATTCCTCCACACACACACACTCTCTCTCGTTCTCAATATAACATGCACACACATTAGAACTCTCGTTTGTTCAGTTTTCTGGGGTGTTTTTTCTTCTGTTTTTTATTCCCTTTCTTTTGCTGACTCGTCTTTGGTCCATGCTTGCTTTGTTGTGATGAAATATAGATGTCAGTGTGTGGCAGTCGAGTGTCTTAGGTGATAGCATGGGGCAGACATTAATAGTGTCAGAGAACAGACCCATAATTGGAGAGGAAGGCACCTGCGTGGAGCCCCCCCTCAGTAGAGTTCCCCCAGAAAAACTCAGGCAAACTGAGTTTGCCTCGCTGAACTGTTCTCCCTCTGACTCTTGTTTTATGTTTTTGTAATGCAACATAAGTATGGAAATGTTTTGGGATGTTTGCATAATCAGAAGCAGCAGGACCATCTGTCGCTGGTGGTTGACTTACCTTGTGCCTGCTTTTAATGGTTGTTTCCTTGTATCTTTGTGATGTACTGGTGTATTAACATTGTGATAATCATCTCACCTTACAAATTTGCATGCAACAGTGTATACCAAAGTACACAAAGCACTCCCCCCCCCCACACACACACAGACACACACACACACACACACACACACTCACAAAAGCATATGTGAGGGAAAACCAGATCCAACAAAACCAGAAGAAAAGGAAAGAGAAAGTGAAACAAAAAACGAGCAAATCTAAGAGGCATGGTTATAACCTGGCTATTATGATCTGTGATAAGATTATGTTGTTTTGAAGACAGAAGATATTCTTTAGAATAAAAACACTCCTGCTGTCCACTTGGATTAGTAGACGTGTAACACATACTTGATAGACACATTGTGGACAGCATGGGATGCTTAACCCTCGTGAGATCCAGTGCACTGCACAGTAATAGGGGTAAGCCAGGGAAGCGCACGGTGGGCTACTGTCGCTTCAGATCTGCCGCAGAGATGCCCTCTGCAGAAAGCAGGCCACTGATAATATGTTTTCCTTGTAGAATCTCAACCAGACGTCAGAGACAGGCTTCAATTCGCCACCCCCCATCTGTCCTCATAAGGTAAGCTCAGGCTAATTCACAATCTACACACACACACACACACACACACACACAACACAGTTATCTGAAACAGATTTCAGTAACGTTCCGCTTGCTTTGTTTTCTGAACGTTCTGCTTGCGCTTCTAAATTATTTCAGATTGGAATCAGGACTTGGAATTTGCTTAGGATTTAGGTAAATGGAAACAGAAATAGAAAGCAATATTTGATGTTGACATATACATAACAACATAAAGCCTTTTATTCTTTTTACAAGACATTACATACATTTTTTCTCATCGTGTTTTTTTAGGTGGCAGGGCACTTTACAGTTGCTACATTACAAATATTTTACAGTTGATGTCTTGTACAGAAGGAAATAATTGACAATAATAGCAAACCTTAAGCGTGCATTTTAATTGCTTTGAAAGATGCAGTGATTCCAATGATCCAACCGGCACATACGAAGCATTTGGTGAGAAGGGCAGATTTATTCAACGATAATTTGTCTTTTCTATGCACAGTCAAAGTCATCACTTCACGCTGCCTTATCAAGTCATCTTGACACCTCCGCTGATCTAACTCCCCCCAACGACTTCATATACTGCCGTTCAGTTACCAGTTCACCATTTTCCTTTTGTGAAAAGTGAAAATGTGCCACAGAGACAAGCTCCATCCGTTCACCAAGCGCAACAAAAGGCCATTTCTTCCAGTTGACAGACCACTGTGGTGGTCTGTCAATGTATCTAGCTTGTGCAAACATGTTAAATATATATTGTCTTTAGTTTGAAGAAAGCAGGCTGTCAACTCCCTTCACTGCCCAGCCCACTTTTAGCTACTAGCTAGGGTCTCTGGGATTGTCCTGGTTGCAAGCTGGGCGTCCTGAATCCTGGCTTTAAACATTCACCAATATATCCCCCCGCCTCCATCAACAAATAAAGATGACTGGTCATTATTTGGCAAACACTCTAAGTGGAAGCCACAGGGGTGAGCCGTGCGGTAGTGTTGAAAATGTGGTCACGCTAAGCAGGACTCTGGACACTCACCGCTGACAGTAAATAATATTAATATTACTCATGATGATAATAAAATAGTGAAATAGTGCAACACCAACTCCATCATTGGGGAAATAATGAGAGACAATTGGGCGTTTCTGAAAAAAACCCTGCCAGCACCTCATTATGAGTGCCACGTGTCTCGTTCCCATTGGTGTTGACCGCTCAAATTTAGATCATCTCCTTAATTAGGGTGTGTGGGGTGACATCATCTAGTACGAGACGGAGAGCTGTGCAAAGATTCCAAGTTTTTTTGACAAACCTCTATTTTTTTGACAAGCTGACCTTATTCAGAGTCCTGCCAGACCTTGGAATGTGTGGCTTGGTGTAAGGTCCACTCTACGCTGTGACCCTTGGCTGACCCTCTCTCATTCAGTCGACCTCCTCTGCCTCTACCTACCACTTCGTTCATTTCAACAGTGAACAAGGGGAGGGGGCACCTTGGTATTGCCGATACACTTATTCATGTTCAACTGACCAGTGGTGGTCAGTTGAACCCCCCCCCCACCTCCTCTCTTAGCTCCACCCAAGGAGCTAAGTGTACAGATATTAAGAAGACTAAAAAGTCAGTTGTAGAGGTTCACAATGCATGCTCATATGTTCATAATACAGTGTATGGTGAAAAAATGCGGTGAATGGAGCCTTGCATATTTGGATGCTTTTCAGTACTTTTACTTTTTATTGTATTACTTTTAATTTATTAATGTTTAACCACAGCTACATTTACCATTCATACCTTTGTTACAACTAGTCTATTATCTACTATTTGACCAAAATGAGTCATGTGTGCGGGAGGTTTACATAACACAAATCCAGTACTGCACAGACACTATGCCACCAGTGTCTGTGTCGGATAGGAGGCCAGCATCACACTTCAGCATCACACAGTCTATGAAGATCAAATGTTGGCTTCAATCTGTATAACCATCTGAGTCAATGTGTGGTGCAGTAAAGGGAAGCTGTGGATAGGGGACCCCACCGCACTCTTTCTAATATATATAAAGATGTTCTGTGCATAATGGCCCTTATAAATATAATTCCCCTCTCACTCCTTTAGTGGTGTCCCCTTCATCTGCATTATGTGCCTCATGATAGATAGTGGGGGGACAGTGTAGCAAAGGAGCTTTTAAACTGACTCCTCTGTTATTATATTAAGAATATGAGAGTGAAAGGAAGGGAGAGAGAAAAGAGAGAGAGAGATAGAGAGAGAGACAGAGGGAGAGAGAGAGAGAGAGAGGGAGACAGAAATGGGGAGGGTTGGAAGAGATGGAAGTGCCCAGTTACTAAGTATATATAATTGCTTCTTGACACATTGGCCAAATTCTGCAGTGCCAGCCAGGACCCAGATGATTAAGGGCTGTCCAAGTGTGTGGGCACAGCATGTCTTCCAAGGCCCTTTGGTTTCCATAGAGATTGTAATCCTAAGGCCATACGTTGCATTGTGGGAATCCTGGGGGAGCGTACATTGTTGAACTACAATTAGAACCCACGCCGAGCACATTGTCCAGCATCTCACCAACAGCAAATTTTCTTACCGCTCTTGTATGCCTTTTGGCTAAACACAGATCACCTTTGTTCTATTACCTTTTTTATTCCTTGATTCCTTGTATTATTCCACAGAAACAGTCTGCCTGGTTAGATGCTAAAGAGGGAAGTACATTTGTGTTTGGTGAATAATTGAAGCTAGGGGTTACCTCGCAGTGTTGTTACAGTATGCCAGTAAGGCTGAGGGGTTAGCCTGAGATCACATTTATGACAGGATGCTTAAGTCGCTGCTTTTTCACCAGGTTCCATCCCTTCCTTTTATTTTTATTTTTCTGGAATGAAAAGAGGGTGGATATTGGAGTGCATCAATGTGCTTATACGTACTGAAATGCATTTATAACACAGTCATCCAACAGAGAATTAGACTTTAGTTTCTTCCTCCTTGTATATCAGATTCTGCTGGATGTTGAATTTAGCGACCGATACTATAAACTAATTACAGTTTGTGTCCCTTTTTTTACGCCAGCATGTAATTGTCTATGCTTGGTGTACGCAGTACTTTATTATTATGAATGGGCCTGCATTAGGAGGCGAACATGCTTGTTGCATATGTGGCCTGTGTGTTTACCTGTGCATGTGGACTGCCTGGGTCCATGGAGAGGACAGATGGTGGGAGCCAGGGACCGGGCCAAGGATCAAGGACCTCTGCCTCTGCGGGGTTTCCCAGAGTGCACTCTGGTCCTGAGGGCTTTTGATAATTATGATGAAACCGGGGCCCTGTGACACTGTCCTGTCGCATCGCAGATTGTATGTCATATACAGAATTGAGGGATGTAATATTTTTCTTGTCAGCTGTAACATTGAACAATATGCTATGACTAGTACTAGTGTTGTAGTCGAGACCACCTAAACCGAGACCAAGCCGAGTTAAGACCAAGCCCAGAGCATATCAAGTCCGAGTCAAGACCAAGACTTTGAGAGGGCGAGACTGAGACAAGATCAAGACCCAGGGGGGGCGAGACTGAGTCAAGATCAAGACCCAGGGGGGCCAGACTGAGACAAGATTAAGACCCAGGGGGGGCAAGACTGAGTCAAGACTGAGACCAGACTGAGACCAGACTGAGACCAGACTGAGACCAGACTGAGACAAGACCAATGCGTGACCATTTTTGAGACCATGACTGTAATCATAGTGTTGGCTCCACATTCACACCATTCCTCTGTTAAATACACACCATTCCTCAAAAAAATTTAGTAAAATACAAATGGATGTACAGAATATACTCAGTGACAGAAGGCAATCTTTAGATCTAAAACACTGCAATTCGAAAAGGGTTAACACAGTGGGGAGAAGGAAACAGTGTAAAAAGTGTAAAAACACCTTAATGCTGCTAAATTATGACTCCCTCAAATTGTCACATCAGCCACTGATTGTTAAATTGTTCAGTAAATAATAACATGTATGATGATACAATATATGATCTGTATGCGGGGGTGTGCTGTTAATCAAAAGAAGCATTGGTCTATAGTGGTCATATAGACATTTGAAATGTAAAGCTAATTTCAATGGAAAATAAGTTAACATATAGTGCTTTCAAAAGTAGCATCTAGTAACTGCTGTCACAATCAATGTATGAAGAACATATCTTCACTTGAAAGTAGGGATGGGCGATATGACAACAAATCTGATCACATTACATATTTTCCATATTGATCCATCTCAATATTTATCACAATATATAATTTGACAATGCTGCCAGTTTGAAGAGTATCCTAATGATGACTGAAGCCTGAAGTAACCAGAGGGTTCATTAGATCAACTTTAGAACATAGTTTATTAATAAAAATATAATGACACAATTCGTAAACATTTAACTGTGCAAACATGCATGATGGGTTAGGGTTGTTTGTCTTGAGGGAGACTGGGCCTTTAGAGGAGTGACGTAACACCAATCGGTTATTGTGATTGGCTGCGCCAACTTCAAATGTTGTTGTGGTTTGAAGTTTCATGGAGTTGGATTTCTTAATAAACAACATGTGAGTTTGTATCTCGTGTCGGGTTATTCGGTTATTCGCTTTGTTCGCCACCTGTTTGGTGCGAGATAAAAACTGCAGACTATGTTGTCGTGTTTATTTCTGCTGCGTGAAAGGCTGTTAGATATATCTATATCGAGTAAAAATGTAAAGGCTTATCGATCGCAATCAACATACATTTTATTGCAATCCCAGTTATTGGCCAGACCTACTTGAAAGGCCATTCTCTAATAAACCCAAATGCAGTTATAGTAGATTAGACATTTTGCAGTGGGTCGCGACTGGTCTTCAAATAACATTCCAGTCCCGCTTGTCCGAGACAGAGTCAAGACCGAGTAAAAATGCAGTCGATTCCGAGACGAGGCCTTAAAAATGTGTTCTTGTGACCAATACTGATCTTGAGTACTACAATACTAACCACTACTGGTATTATAAGGGTGTAATGATTGCCTCTGTCAGCATCAACAACTGGATGTAAATGTGGACAGATTTGAGAGAAAATGAGGGCCCAACTCATATGAGAGACCACCTCCTAACGACGGTGATTCACGGTGTATAATAAGAGAGAACATCCCTGTGGCACACGTGCAGGAGGCTAGTCCAACTAAGCAATTACGCTCAGTCAAACACGGCAGCTGCCAGATCGCGCAGCTTTGCTCGCCTCGTCGGGAAGTCGCCACGAGGGCCACTGAACGCCCAGTGTGCACGCACACTCAAATGCACACTCACTCCCGGCGACTCGTGTGCACATACTGTATAACAAGCACAGGCGATTCATTTGAGATAAACGTCATCTCAAATGAGAAATGCCGGAACCCCCACCCCCCCAAGAAAAAAAACATGGCTGTACCGTTACAGCCGTGGCTGTCCCCTGGAACGAATAACGTGTTGTGACTGAGGAGAGAAAAAGAGGACAAAGTGAAAGGTCATTGGTGACCTCTGGGAGCAGGCCGACGCAGCATCTGTCACCGGCGAGCGCAGCATGACCATGTCAAATGGCCAAAGGTGTGTGGCTCCATCCAGCCTGCTGTGCTGTAAAAGCACACATACAACATATATGATGCACACACATATACACACACACACACACGCTCACACACACACAATACGGATATTGCAGGGGAGAGTGTAGATTTTGTGTCATGGCTTCCGTGGCACATTGTCAAATGGCAAAAACGAATGGCTGTCTCACATATGTCACATGTCTTGTATAATTGCTCTGGAATCGCTTATTTTACACTTTATTTTACAAAACTGAAATTATGTGTGAATATATCAATTGATGCCATGGTTTCAAGAATTAAAAAAAAAAGATATTGCTAAATATGATATGGTATGTCGAGCTCGCACTACTCGGAGGTGTGATATAACGTGTGACAGAACCGCTGCACAGTGAGAGAAATCAATAACCCTCCATATTGGACCAGCGCACAGGTAGATTCCTCAATGAAGGAAAGTCTAGCTCTGCAACGACGCTAATGAATTGGCTATCCTGCTGATGGCTACTATAGAATAACAGCAACACTGGCAAATATTGAACATATAATATATATATATATATATATTGATATATATAATTGATATAGATATATATGTTCATGTCACACACACACACATATGTGTACATATATACAGTATATGTATTTTATTATATGATCTTCAGTGACAAATACCATCATGACAACATACTTGAATGGTGTTTTATGATTTATAAAAGCCATATGCTTCTTATCAAATCAATGCTTCCATGCTTGTCTCAATAGTCTGATGAGGTGATATACTTTTCATGTTCAGACATCTGTGTCACACACTACTGCATGCTGTTAAATAAATGATGGCACGGTCAACATCTTTTTGTGTTGGCCACAGGTTGGACCAGCTATCACCACACACACACTTGGATGGCTAGCATTTACCACCTGCTGTCTGCCTGCAAAAACTCTGCAATAAAGTGGTCTACGATCATCTACCTGTGTGCTCGTCACAAAGCCACTTTGATGGCATGGGGTAGACTTCAATGCTACACTTGTGTCCACGGTGTCCTGAGTCATAACCTGATGTCATGTTTCCTAATAAATCACCTTCTATGCTGTATGTGAGCAGTACAGATGGCAGGGTCAAAGGCTTCCCCATCTTTCCGTCTGATTTCCCTCCGAATGAAAAGGAGGCCTGTAGTTAAATGTATTCCCCCAGCGGCTCAACTTTAGCCTCGATCTCTCGCCCTTCCTGACTCTCTCTCTTTCTTCCCTTCATTTTTCTGCCATGTTCTACCATGCCATCCCAGACAGACACACACACACACACATGCACACACATCCAGCCAAAATCAATCAGGGATTTGAAGGCCCCACTTCCAATCAATTACCAGCCCAAATCAGTGCTGAGCCCTTTGATATATAATAATTTGTCAAATCAGAGCAGATGGTTGAGGAACAGGAACGCCGCATGTCAGGGACCGGCTCAGTATGGAAATATGGCTGGGTGCTCCCCAAACACACCCAGAAACCATTAATGGGAAGTCCTTGTGTATGTTGGGATATGGATATGGGTTGGCAGCTCACACACACACAGACACTCACACTCGTCAGACTAGCTAATGTATTAGCCTCTCTAAGCTTGACAGGCTAGCCTGCATGCATGCCTCTGTGATTGGAGTGTTATTCAAAGGGATGCACAAGGTAACCTTCAGTGGTCCTCTGGTGCTTTGATTCACTGGAGACGCCTGAAAACCCAAAAGTTTGTAGAGATCTGCACCCTTGGTGTGATCTTAAACTCTAATGATGTCCAACCGATGTGGTTAATGAAGTGGATCATATGTTTCACCATTAGAACATGCATCCAGTGTTTTTTTCCCATTATTTTCTGTTTAAGTATATTTCCAAATGAATGTATGGCACCAACGCTCTTGGAGGCTTTTTACACAGATAGGCTTCGGTCCAAAGTCCTTCAAAACTTTAGACAATAGTATCTAAAAGCTAAATAAAACATTTGAATCTCAATTTAGTTTGAAACATGGGGAATCCGAAGGCCTTCAATGTGAAATGTGATCCATGTTTCACCGCTCCCGAGATTCGTGACAGTCGGAAGGAGATAAGATAGAAGAGATTATTTTAAATGATTCTATTCATGAGCTCCAGTGTTATTTGGTACCTTTATGATTTTCACTGTTCTATCGCTTGTTTTTTCTTCCTTCCCACTGTTCTGAAATCAGTTGAGGGGTGGGAGGACTTGCTATAGACTAGGATGCTATAAACTCTCCCCCTAGAAGACTTTGCTCTGTGGTCTTTGGTACGCATGCTGTTTAAGGGCCCTATGGTGTTCAGGGGCCCCTAGCCCTATCAACACAGCCCCACTGCGCCCC
>OMOU01043349.1:0-12157 GCA_900312585.1 Malacocephalus occidentalis
GATCAAAAGGATGAAAATAGGTCACGCTTCTCCTCTCTTCTTAATTACACTGTCTTTAAACAAAGCAACATCTGCGCGACTACTAACCCCCCAGCACCTCCTCCTGCTCTCCTGTCCTCTCGTCCTCTCCACTTCTCTCTCCTCCTCACCTTCCTTGGCCGCTCTCCTCCTCCTCCTCCTCCTCCTAAGTGGCTCACGTCGACATGGTGACAGCATGTCTAAATATGTCGAACCTCCCGCCTCGGCTCGATTCTGTTTGATCACAAAGGAAAACACAAATTCCAAACATTTCCATCACCATTACCAAACGTTTCCATGTTCCGGTCAAAGGTTGACAGTTTGCTTTTCAGAAGCAAAGCGGCATAATTCAGACAGGCTTCGTGCAATTAAGGAGCCTAGGATAGGATAAGATACCTACAGACGTTGGGGATCGAACCCAAAACCACCAGACAACCCGCCCCCCCATCTATATCTCCCCGTATCCTGTCTCCTCAAGCTCTGTATCCTCGTATCCTCGCCTCATTGTCCCCTCACCTCCTCATTACCTATATTGTCGTTTTCTCGTATTTGCGTTTCACGAGGGACAGACAAATTGACATAAAGATAGATATTATTATGGGATGTTCCAGCTGTAACCAAGCGGAGATTGGGAGCCTGATTAAATCGGAGCCCATCTCGCTTCTCTCTGCGGTATGATTGGTCATTTTCTTGAGACGCCGGCCCCCGGGCGTGCGCACTGCTCACAGATTGGTTCTTTGGGATGCCAATCAAAACGCCCTGAGCGTATGGTTGAGAGGTCGCCTCCCCCCTGCACAGCGGACAGCTCCCGCGGCTGAGACACAAGCAGCTGGAGGAGGACAGGGTTGGTATGGCGGAGCGGCAACACAGGCCCCTAGTATCCAGATAACAAGGTGGCTTTTATTACCGGGGACCAGGGAGGGAAACAAACCGAGCCAGAGTGTTATTAAAGGGATTCAAAAAGGTGGAATTAACAAATTACTAAATAAATAGACGGAGGACGGTGCTCTCATCGGAGCGACCCATCCCGGACCATCCGAGAGGAAGAGAGGATATTCCGTGTCAGCCGATGGACTGAGCGGACTAATGAATGAAGACTGCCTACACTAACGCCTACCGATGCCTGGCCAAGGACCTGGACGCGTACGCTATGAACGCGGAGATGACTATGGACAACCTCGCGGGTTTGCACGGCGGGGTGAGTGTGGGGGTGGCGGGCCATGAGGCGGAGCTGATGAGCGGACACAGCCCCCACCAGGGCCGGGGGGTCTCGGCCGGGGCACCGGGGGGGGCTGTGTCCGCTGCCTCCAGCCTGCGGTTACACCAAGACCTCGCGTCGCGCTCCGCCATGGTCTCCAGCATGGCCACCATCCTGGACGGCACCGGGGAGTACCGGCCGGAGCTCTCACTGCAGCCGCTGCATCACGCCATGAGCATGCCGTGCGACACGTCTCCTCCGGGGATAGGGATGAGCGGGACCTACACCACCCTCACCCCGTTGCAGCCCCTTCCCCCGATCTCCACCGTCTCGGATAAATTCCACCATCACCACCATGCACACCATCACGGACACCACCAGCACCAGCGGCTGTCCAGTAACGTCAGCGGGAGTTTCACTCTGATGCGGGACGACCGCGGGCTCCCGACTATGAACAACATCTACAGCCCCTACAAGGACCCCATGTCCGGGATGGGTCAGAGTCTGTCCCCGGTGCTGGGCTCCATCCACAACACCCAGCAGACTCTCCACAACTACAGCACCGCGACGCACGCAGCGGGGCACGACAAGATGCTGGCCGCCGCGGCCAATTTCGACGCCCACCACACCGCTACCATGCTGGCCCGGGGAGACCCACACCAGCACCGCGGCCTGGCCGGCCCCACGGCTGGCATGATGCCGCACTTGAACGGGATGCACCACTCCGGCTCGGTGGGCCACCACCCACAGTTGCAGTCCCCCTCCCACGGGCCCGTGTTGTCCTCCAGTCGGGAGAGGCCCCCCTCTTCCTCGGGTTCTCAGGGGGGGAACAGCTCGGGGCAGCTGGAGGAGATCAACACCAAGGAGGTGGCACAAAGGATCACGGCGGAGCTGAAGCGCTACAGCATCCCGCAGGCCATCTTCGCCCAGCGGGTCTTGTGTCGCTCGCAGGGAACGCTCTCCGACCTCTTGCGGAACCCCAAGCCGTGGAGTAAACTCAAGTCTGGCCGGGAAACCTTCAGGAGGATGTGGAAGTGGCTCCAGGAGCCGGAGTTCCAGAGGATGTCTGCCCTTCGGCTAGCAGGTAAGACAAGGTATCCACAAAATCACCTGTCTCTCTCTGCGTCTCACAGTATTATGATTACCATTATTGATCATAACCCGCGATAGATATGAAATGACAAGGTCACAGGATTTCCCTCCGACAGCCCCCTCACCACTCCTCTAAACACCACTACCACCACAACAACAACAACAACAACAACAACAACAACAACAACAACAACAACAACAACAACAACAATAACAACACACTCCGTTACTTCTAAACTTCTAAACACCAAGCAGCCCCAGACCACCTGTCACATGGCATCAATATTCTCACGAGAAATCAAACACATTTCAACATGACGGATCTGTTTTGAACTTCCGCACGGCTCGGGGTATTGTGTCATTCTGAACAAATAAATAACAACAAACGCGGCTGTTGACGAAACTCTGATAATGGCTTCATACCTAATTATACCTAGCGCAATAGATGATAATACGATCACGGCAAATGATTTAGGCGTTAACAATGAATGTAGGACTAGTGAATATATACGTACAAATATAGACCTATTAATTCAAATGTGTAGCCTCATTTATTAGATTAGTGGATTATTTGTTTTATGTTTGTGTTACAATGAAAACTCGAGTTAAAGTATCCATAATTAATCCATAGTGATCCATGTATCCAGTGTTCATCAGTATGCATCGGATTTTCAGCAATGATGATCAGCACAATAGTCTTTCAAATTTGAATGTTTCATGTTCGGACACCAAATGTATGTACCGAATATATTGATACTTATTAAACATATATTGATACTTATTAAACAAACAACGTATTTAAAATACCTGGAGTCGGTGTTAGGGACAAGCCGTATACCTGCCTGCTTTTAGTAGCAGGATAAATAAGTTGTATATTATAACACGATAAGTTGTATATTATCACATGTACTCTGAACACCGCCGTTTGTTACCCTTCATAACATCTGTGTGTTTCCTTATTACTACAAGTTGTTATTATGCTCAACTAAAATTGTACAAACTGTATATTTATTGCGATGTGTGGGATAATTAGGACTTCAAGTTCAGGAGTCAAGTTCAAGTTAATTCAAGTTAATTCTTTCTTATCTTCTCAGGGTCTGTGGGTTTAAATGACGGGTTTATGCATGTCCAACATGAGGCTTATATTCACACACAGGCCCACTAAGCTATTGTGTGTGGGTCTGTGTGTGTATATGTGTGTCGCGGGAGATTCCACCTGATCAGATTGGACCAATATGTTGGAGTCTATCCCCTGAGCTCTACCCGTAATGCACTTTCTTTATTCTCTTTCTGTCTCTCTTTCTCTCTCTCCCCCACTGTCTCTCTCATCCCCGCTCTCTATCCCCTCTCTCTCTCCGGGTATTGGGGGTGTGTCATGTGATCCTGTGAGTCGGGGGAGTTGAAGTGAAGAGGGGCAGCAGCGCAGAATGAATCATTGATTAATTATTGATAGGAATCTCAGCATGACTTGTCTCGCACTGCCTTCCTCACCTTGCAACGGGTTAACCAGGCAACATGGATTGAGGGGGAGAGCGAGAGAGAGACAGATAGCGAGAGCGATGCAGAGAGAGAGAGAGAGAGACAGAGAGAGGGAGAAAACGACAGACAGACGGACAGAGTGAAGGGGAGAGAGAGAGAGAAAGAGAGAGAGAGAGTAAGAGAGAGGGGGCAGGCAGACAGAGAGACAGAGAAACAGAAAGACTGACAGACAGACGAGAGATTGAGGGGGGAGAGCGAGAGAGAGTGGCAGCAGACAGAGGGGGAGAGTGAAACAGCCACCTGCTGTGCAGCAGCAGTGACATCCAGTCCAGAATAACATAAGCAGCAGAGAATCAAGTGCGAGTTTGTATGCATTTGTACATGCACAAAGCATTCAATTTGTTATTTTTTGTGTGCCATGCATTTAAATGTTGTCATTTATTTTGGATTCGTGTTCAGGTTGGACATGCTCTGAACTCACTCTCGAACTTCAGTCTGTATCCTTTTAACAGACAGTAGTCACTTATTATTTATTACATAGGCTATATATATTGATATTATGTTTAGCCTACTCGTTTGACTCATTCAGATAGAAGGGTGTGTTAATAACAATAACAGTGACATGAATGAATAATAATAATAATAATAATAATAATAATAATAATAATAATAATAGTAATAGTCATAATAATAACTTCGACTTGGTGGTTTGTCCGCAGAGTAGTTACACACAGCAACGCAGATCATTCAATTATATGCAAATAAAGCCTATCAATAGATAATTATGTTTCTGTCTTTCTATTTTAAAATATTCATACACAATGAATTTAGGCTCTTTAAGCATATATTGTCAAAGCACAAAGATAGAAAGTAAGATACATGAATAAGAAAAAAATGCTTCCGTAATATAGAAAATAAATGCAATTACATTAAATAAATGTCAAAAACAATAACAAATCTAAAAGGTCCTATATACAGTGGAAAAGTTTATCGGATAAGACGGGTTTGTCAATTATATAAAAGATAATTGACAACGATATAACAGATAAGATTCATAACATTAAGCGTAAATAACATTCAGACCGACACTGTATCGACTAAAACAGCATGATACAGCAGTGTCAAACAGCAAAAATATGAACGTCATTCAGGATGAGTTAATAAAATAGGACATACATATATTGTTGATTTGGATTAGTTATTTACTAAGAAATTCAATGCATATAATAGCTATTAATCTGTGTATGTGTGTGCGCGCGTATGTATTTGTGTGTCTGTGTGTTGCACAACTGTACCTTGGCGGGAATATAATTACGTCACTCCCCGCCTGCCAGCCAGCGGTGAGAACGCGCTGCTTGCTGGCTGGTGTCTATCTATAGTATAGATCGGCACGCCGTCTATCTATAGTAGATCAATACAAACAAACGCACGGCAAGTGAGCGCGGGACTGTTGGTTGTCTTTCCTGTCTCGGTGCTTTTCTTCTTGTCAGTTTCCTCAAAGCGATGTGCGTGAAATAGCGGTTGTTGGGGTACAGATGAACGCGGGTCGATGGCCATAATCCCGGGCAGATTAAAAGAGCTTTAACGCTGCCAATGAGAAGGTAAACGGTGTGAACCAGGACTGCATTGATCCCCGGAACCCGATCCTCTGTTCCTGGAAGAGATAGCTGACGGGGGGAGGGGGGTCACGATGCTGCTGGCCGTGTTTGTGTGTGCGTGTGTGTGTGTGTGCGTGTGTGTGTGCGTGTGTGTGCGTGTGTGCGCGTGCATGTGTACATTTCGGGAAAATGAGGATATAAAGTACAGTATATAAACCATTTGTTTGTGTGTGGTTGGAAAGTATAGCATGTACATAAGATAACGTTTTTTTTGTAATGCTAGAGGTATTTGTTTTTGGAATGTGTTGATCAAAGAAAATATGTGTATGTGTGTGTGTGAGAGAGAGACAGACATATTGGAGCTGAGTGGTATGAGATATTCTAAAGTCCGGGTCAGTGGCCATTATATCATAGTTTAATCTGAGTCATCATCTTCATCTTCATATTCATATTCATTTTCACCATCTTCATCATTTGTCTATATATTTATCTCCATATACAGGCCTATAAAACTGATGCAACTTTATCTAAACCAGGAAATCCAAACACACATTATGAACACTATGAAAGTGTTAACCTTAGATTTAACCATCTCGTATTTAAACACACACATGCACACACACACATACACACACACACACACACACACACACACAGCTAAAGCTGGCCTTGATTAACCAGGGACTACAATAGCATATTGATTGAGTTTATCTGCGGTGTCGTCTTGTGAAACAGAGTTCATCTCTTCAGTCAGTCCCTAAAACAAACAGAACACACTCCACCTGTTAACACATCATCTATTACTGTGTGTGTGTGTGTGTGTGAGAGAGAGAGCATGTGTGTGTATCTGTGTGTGTAGCAGGGTAAAGGCTAGAGTCTCTCACTGATTTCAAACTCTCCAGCCTAATTCAACTTATACTTTTTATTTTTTTATTTTTCTCTTGCGCTTATAAATAATAGCAAATCATGTTTCTTGATACTTTAAACATAAAATGATTCCAACAAGACACGAATCCGACTACAAGCTACAACTAAAGAAACAATGAGTAAACAACTGAAACAACTGAAATGCGAATAACTAGTAAATAACTTTTCGCTTACATCGCTTACATTGTTATTTATTCAACAAAATCTATACATTTGCAAAATGAAGATGTGAAATAAAAACCTGCAGTCAAACCAACAAGGTGGTTGTGACTGTATCCAAAACAAATGGAGGCTGGGTTTGTTCCATATTCCAACCGACAAACAACCTATTTTAGTGTCAGCTTAGTGCCATATTACCCAGTGTGTACAAAGTGCTGTACATATACTACTAATATATACTAATTATGCAATAAACAGTTAAACTCTGTCAGTCTCATCTCAACTGAGTAGCTTTTATGACTAGTTTGTTTTAAAGATGAGTTCCTAAATCTATCAGTCATTCTGTTTAGTTCCTCTCCTCGCCTCTTCTCTCCTCTGCACTGTCCTTCTCTCCCCTATCCTCCTCTCATCCCTTCCTCTCAAAGTATGTAACTCATTTACAAGACTTGAATAGTGCAAAAAAGCATTTTGGGACGACATGTCAACTCGCCTGCTGACAACTTCAGACAACCTCTGAAGCTTAGTGTAGCTCCGTGTCAAACAGACACTGTGGCTTTACTTGCACCTCTTCAACATGTAACTACAGATCACAAGCATTCATGTAAGCCCGGCATAGAGACCCAAGCCTTCTAGAAGCGCTCTTCTGTTGAGGCTCTGTGGCCTGGTGTGCATTAAACATTTATCTGCGTGTGTTCTTCTTAGTGTCGTACATGTTAGCATGTTGTCTGTCTTTTACTGGCTCTACTGTTGTTCCATATTCTATGCACTGCTTCTATTTGTTTACGTTTTACATCCAAAGTGTAGGCTGACGTAACTCAGCTCAATGTGCTTTTTGGATTTAATTGAAACGAGAACGCCATGTATTCTGACTGGTAGACTCACGGACTGGTTTCTATCTGCTCTGGTTAAATAAACATGACTCATCTCTTTTCTGTGAGCCAACACACATATCTGTTCTGATCTCACAAAAATGTGTGTGTGTGTGTGTGTGTGCATGTGCGTAAGTGTGTGGGTGAACGTGTGACAATATGTGTGTTCTTGTTGGTGCTTTTTGACTGTTTGCGTGTGTGTGTTTGATGAGATAGGAATTTGCATAGACCTTTGTACAGTGAGGTCACAAGGGACTGCTGACACATAGATATACAGTACACACACAAACACATACATACACATACACACACACACACACACACACACACACAAGAAAGCAAAAGGGGACATGTTGACTTGAGTCACCCTTTATGTCTGTCAGACAGACTTCAGATCTTCAGATCGTTGATTTGTTGCTCTGTGTGTGTGCGTGTGTGTGTGTGTGTGTGTGTGTATGCCTGTCTGTCTGCCTGTGTGCTGGCATCAGAAGGTAGATATGTTGATGTGCCTGTGTGTCTGTCTGTGTGTTGATGGCGGTCCTGGTGTCGCTCCATCACATTACACGGCATCCCAGTATGGCGCCATGGAAACAGAGATGCACATGCAAGGTCAACATCCCTACTTACCTTCAGTGTAATGGATACTACTGGGCCTTAAGTGGTAATGGCTTATACAAGAGAGACACACACGCACACACAGACATACACACACACACACACACACACACACACATACAGACCGATAGAGAGACAGAGAGAGACAGAGTGAGAGACAGAGAGAGATTTCTTAGATATTTTAAAAACACATTTATCGCTTGTGCACATGATAAAAATGATGATTATATGACTAATGTTATGCAGAAAACCAATATTTATAAATAAATAATAATACATCAATAAACAAATACAAATTAATATTTCATAACATACAAAAAGGAATATTTGAATACAAATATTTGAAAAAAATACATACAAAAATAAAGTACAATAAAATAAAATAAGAATTAATTTCCCTTCACAGAGGGCTATTTGAAAAAAAAACCTTCCAAACTCCAGTTTTTGCTCCTTTACAGAGCACACAATGCCCACATACGCCCACTTCTCCACTTCTCATGGCTTTGTAGAAGTCAAAGTCCAGCCCTACTCTTAGCCTGACGTTGCCCACCGTAGACCTGGTTCCTGATCTGACTGGCCTTCTACCCTGTGCTTCCTGCTGAGATATATGGCCAGCTTTGCCTCCCCCACTACAATATTAAGCAGCCTTGGTTGGACTTTCTGTAGCCTGCCCTGAAAATAAATGTAACCTCTCAAAATCTCTCTCTAAAACAGGCAAATACAAAGGTAAATAAACAGTCTAGTGTGGCACAGTCAGTAAACCAATGAAACAGTGTCTCAATCTCCCCACAAAAACATATTGAATGACACAGGATTTATCACGCGAACAAAAGCATTCACAGCTATTCATAGTTTTCAGTCACATGACTGGCGGAGAGCCCCGGAGGGCAAAACATTTTTCCAACATGGCTGCTGACACTGGACACTCCATAGACCTGCAGCACGTCCCTGTGAATTTTCCATCCATTTCAAGCCATGACTATTTAGATCACCTCTCTAAAGAAGAAAAACAAAGATATATGAACAAACTGTACGTTTTGGGCACTTGCGATCACTAAAAAGAGTGACGTCCCTGCCAGAGCTCTACTTTGCCGATGTATATATATCTTGTGGAGAATCCTGTCCCTTACACTGCTGCCAGGATGAAAGCGTACAAAAGTACAGACAGTTGCATTTTCAATCTGGATGGGTCAATAATGCTGCCATTTTGGAAGTGAAGGACAAGAAATTTTTCATCATCAAAGCAAAGGTAAGTGCTAACGTTAGCTAGCTACCTAACGTTCATCCATGGGTCGTTTCAGGGTCACAGTATTCAGTGTTTTAGGGCAGCTGTGAGTAGAGCAGTAATATTTTGGTTAGGTTAACACAATATCTTTCTTCCCACTTTCCAATTTCCAATATTAGGTAAGCCATTCCTACAGTTTAAATGGCTCATCATTGACAGCCTGGGTTGCTTTCGAGAAGGAGGGATTGGCGCGATTTGGCCACTGCACATGTATAGCGGGGCTCAATTTTAGGTCGCAAAGAGGTCGCAAAGATGCGACCTCGGGCAGTGCAACTGAACATTCCTGCATCCCTAAGCAATATGTCCACGCCCCAGTACAAGTCACTGTCACACCAAGAATTGCAGGAAAAGATAGAACATGTCTACAGGGCTAAGCATAACAGAAGAACAGATACATTTTTACATCAGTCAGTAAATGTTGTTGAAGACATCCATGTCAGAAATGTTCCAGGCAAGTAGCTACGATAGTTCAAGTGCAGAAAACAAAGTTCTCCACAGAATTCAATAGTCATCTTATTCTAATATTTTTTTTCTAGAAAAGAAAAAACATGTTACTCAACCATTTTCAATTATAGTGCCATATGATAGAAGGAGACAAGACTACAAGCAAAATGTGCAATGTGGTTTGACCAGAAGGCAGGACAGGTGACTGCGTCAAACATCCATGCAGCCTGCCACACTGACCCAGACAAACCAGCTGTCTCCCTGCTGAAGAAACAGTGCTATCCTGTGGCCTGTGGCCAAGGACACAAAGAACACACCACACTCTCTCAGGTATTCCCATTCATTTTTAGTGGTGGACTGTTACTAAGTACATATACTCAACTACTGTACCTCTAATTTGAAGTACTTTACTTGAATATTTCTAACATACTAACATTAACATTGTTTCTGTTTTTAGATGGGGCACTGAACATGAATGAGGGAGAGGTCATTGAGGAGTATATCAAGATGTTGGCGAACCACCACACCAACTTTACTGCCATCAACCCTCAATATGCATGGTTAGGGGCATGTTGACATGTGACTGCTATGATATGGGTGCGTTGGAGATAAAGGCACTCAGTAGCCTTCAAAATACCACAGAATCGCAAAAGCAAACAGGATAGCACGTTTTGTCTCTCCAAGAAGTATTGATGTATTGAAGGTCCCTCTTCAATTGTCATTGAAGAGGGACCATCAATACTTTTATCAGGTGCAGACACAAGCAAACGACTGTGACATTGCTGTCTGGGGACTAGGGAAAGGGGGCAGGGGGAAATCCAAATTCACAGAATTCTGCCTGATACTGACTTTTTTTAAACCATGTGTGAAAAGGTTCATACATTTGTTAAAAATGTGCCATTCCAGAGCTAGTTTACAGCTCAGTGTTTACAGCTCCTATTCTAGCAACATCACATGACACCACCAAACTATCTGAAGGCAAGGGCTGTTACTGTGGTGCCAATCCTGCATAATGAAGACAGACTTGAATGTCAATCAGGAATCTGCAAAAAACATATACAGTACATACATTCATAGAAGTTGTTTAAAGCTTGACACCAGTCATTTAAAAATATCAAGTTGGAAATGCAGTGACTGTAAGCAGGAAATAGCTAAACAATATTTTTGTATTCAACACAGGCCACATGCTGTCTAGTGTATACACATTATTTATGATTACAATTATTAATTAATTTCTGTTGTCCTTATTTCATTAATGAAAATTCATATATCGCTGATGGTACAGAAGTTTCAAGTACTCCTGATTGCTAGGTTAATATAACACATGGCAACAAGTTCGAAGTAACATTTGTGATATAATCCCTGCAGACTGGTAAACCCCTCTATCCCTTCCAACAACTGCTGTTAACTAGCATAACTTGTCATGGCCACTGAATTTGGTTGCCTCGGTCCACAACAACGAAACATGTCAACGATTACATGAAGATATAATGTATAAACATACAATAATTAAAATAATCAGTGTTTAACTAACCTTTGATGAAATGTCGTGTGTACTTTGATGGTTGCCGTTCTTTGCCGTTGACTATCTCCTGCTCTCTGGGTTTTCTTTCTTGGATGGGATTCTAAAGAAACACAACCCAGTTTCCTTGTCTGTCCGATCACACAACTATCTGGCATTTTGGCTAAACCTGGTAAAAAAAACACAAAGACAATTCAATTGAATAACTGGTGGGAAGCAGAAAAAAGCACACATCCCTCCACACAGTGTCAATCCTGCTTCCTAGCTTGTGATGGTGAAATGCCTGCACACACCCTGCCTACCACGCCCATACAAGGCCCCCCACACAAACTCTGGAGGCCAGAGTGCAGGTACCTCTGTACAAACTGCAACCGGAAGGTGGCTGCTCTGCTGGCTAGGTAGGGCAGGCCCTGTCCCCCCTCCTCTTTGGGCAGGAACAGCACACTCTGTGGGACCCAGTGGAGACAGTCCCAGAATAAGTCAACCATCTTAGCCTGTATTCTTGCTAGCAGCCCAGAAGGGGCTCTACACATGCCATGCCAAAGGCCACAAAGTTATGTATGACTAATACTAGGACAGCTGAGGTAGTAGCCATTTCCTCTTTACCAATCTTCCCTCTGACTTTTCTTCTGCGTTCTCCCCCTTCTTTCTAGTGAAGTGGTCTAACCAAATGTAGATCCCCAGGCATTTGTAGCCATCCCTCTTACACCACAAGTTGTTGAGGTAGCCACGAGAGGCTATTTCCCAACACACCTCACTTTTCCCCAGTCAACTTTTGGCAGACAGTGTTAAAATCATCCGTAATGGTCTTCAGGGTATTTATGTCATTTGATCTCTTGTCATGACAATTAAATCATCGGCTTATGCAGCCAAGACAACAGGTGTGTTAAGCCCAGGCAGAAAAAAGCCCCTAATGTGACTCCTTACTCTTTAGGCTCGAGGGAGATTGGG
>OMOU01043350.1:0-21536 GCA_900312585.1 Malacocephalus occidentalis
AGCTAGGAACCAGTTCTACCCCTTTTTTTCCTGGTGCCTCCGTTTTTCGGCTTGTTACTTGTTTATTTCTCCACCCCGGGCTTTCGTCTTCCATTGAGAAGTTCTGAGTGTGGCGGTGGTCGGGGCCTCCACTACTACGACTCCTGGCAACCAGGCCCTGATCCTCTGGCTTCCTGTGGCCCCGGCTGCGCTCCACTGGAAATGCCCCCTTTTCACTGTCCCCCTGGTTTTGTGTGTAAAATTATTTAAAACGCCCCCGCCGACTCAGACAGAGGTGAATAAACCTCGGGTCTATCTGGCGCTTCCCCCTTTGGCCGGCGACCGACCGGCCAGCCACGGCGGTGTGCGAGTGTGCGAGTGTGCGAGTGTGTGAGTGTGTGTTTGGCTGCGCGGGGGCCAGGATTCTCGGTGTGCCTCACCGAAGCAACGGGCAGGAACGTGGTCGGGCAGCAAAGCGCGGCACACAATGGCACATGTTGTGTAGTTTCCTGGGAACGGCTTGGGGGGGAACACTGCCGCTATTGTGGCCAAGGATCATTATACCGTTTTGGGAGCCCCTTGGCTGTGGCTCCCCCAAAACCACTCAGGGGGCTGAAAAGGTATTTCACTGGGTCTTAATTGAAGAGATGGTGCCACCTTGAATCCAGGCAGCTGCCAGTGGTCTGCATTCATGCACTCATCATTAGCGGAAATGCTGAAGGAAGCAATTCTGCAAGCACATAGCTGCGCTTGGATTGGCGACCGGTTGCTGGACACCACGACCCGCTACATTGTCCGGGCTGAGAGACACAAGAGACACGAATCTGAATATCTGATGGGCTGGCTGAGGTTAAAGGACCCTCACTTCACAGTGACCTGAAGCAGTGGTCTCTCAACACTCTCAGCGCACCTGATTGGCAAGTCAAGGCCCCTCTTATGGACAGAAGGGAGCATGTCGGCCATTGTTGATGACAACCAAGTCATTCGGTTGGTTTTCCACGGCTTTTCCCCTCCGCTAGATGGGTGAAGATGAGGAGCAGCAGATAAATATTACATTTGCAAAAATATTGACGCAATCTTGGTGCAGAATGGTCACAACGTGCCTAAAAATGGCCATAAATCTAAAAGAAAGTCTGGAGAGCCAATGTGAGATCTCACTGACCTGATTCATCTGCTAGACACTAGGTCATACTAGAAGTGTCTGCTCTGCAAACACTGTTTCAATCTGTTGCATTGAGTTGATTTGAATTGTTAGAAAAAGGCTTTTTATTGTCAGAATACAACTATAACACTACAACACTGAATGTTATAGTGTTATAGGCGGGGTCATACGCGGGACTGGATTTAACGTCTAGTGAAAAAACAAGGTCTCGGAGAGAGAGAGAGAGAGAGAGAGAGAGAGAGAGAGAGAGGGAGGCTGAGAGTCAAGGACCAAGAAGTGCAGGAGAAGGTCGGGTCACACAATGAAGCAGCTCCTCACGCAGATCGCATCATATTGCTCTGTTTCCTCAGCTACAGACCACCTAGTGTTTGCTCAAGCCCCACCATCCAGGACACATCACCTCCACACCCAGTCAGTCAGGCAGGCAGGCAGGCACATCTCGGAGAGCTGCACGTGCCTGTGATCTCGCTCCGCCGGTGGGGGTCTGTCTGAGTGACGCAAGCGGTGACGCTGAGATGCGTCATCAGGCCAGGAGGAGGAGGAGGAGGAGGAGGAGGAGTGGTTGAAATTGAGCTGAAACTCTTCCTTTCTCTCCCTCTCTTTCCCCCCTCTTCCTATCTCTCTCTCCCTCTCTCTCTCTTGCTCTCTCTCTCTCTGTGAGATTATGGCTTGAGCTTTGTAAGGCACGGCCGTGGTGCAACATGTGACTCAACACACCATGAATAATCAAATGGTATCGACACCTCATCTGCATGTCCTCTTGCGCTACATTCCAGCAGAAGGCCGCTGGTAAACCGCAGTCTTAATTGAGTTTCCAGTGTAATATCAGAGCCGCCTTCATCTGCCATAAGGGCTGAGTAATCAAGCACTGTGTTTGTGTGTGTGTGTGTTAATTCTACCCATGTGTGAATGCTATTATTACAGCTCCGCTCCCTTATGCTATCGTGAGACATCCTCCTTTACTTCGTGAATTATTACGATGATCAATTCCAAATCATTTCAAAGCAAGCTACATTCAAGATATTAACGTATTAGGTTAGCTATTAGAGTATTAGTATTTGCAATAACTAAACAAAAAATGTAGAATGCCTAAAAATAAGAGACAGAGCAGAAGTCCTATTTGGACTGGCTCATCAGCAAAAGCCTGTCTCTATGGGTGAACCAAAAAGTGATTTCCAGCAGATTAAGAGATTACACGCATTGCACAATTTCTCTGATGAGCTGCTAATATACAAGCGCTCTCTCTCTCTCTCTCTCTCTCTCTCTCTCTCTCTATCTCTCTCTCTTTCTCTACTGTATGGAGAAGGTCTTTCCTATGAGACTGTACAGGACAGCGGGGGGATGGAGAAGCCTTGGGCAGCCCCCCAGTCCTCAGGGTGGTAGGCAGGACCAGATAGTGTCTCATTCAGGACCAACACACTGCACATCCGTCCTGCTGCATGTGTGTGTGTAAAAATAGCTCAGAGAAGTAGCATCATTCAATGGCATGCACCCCCCCACACACACACACACACACACACACACAGGCACACACACACACACAAACACACACACACACACACACATACACACAGGCACACACAAACACACACACTTTATCGTATGCTTAAGCTGTAATTGAATCTTTAGTGGATGGGGATAAACCATGAAACATAAGTGGACTTCAGAGTGGCACACAATAACATTACACCTGCTCCAATTGATCTATAAAGCATTAGCTGAACACGGGCACTTGAAAAACAATGGCATGTATATATTGAGTGAACATACTATTGGGTTGCTCAATCATTCATGTCCAAGTCAAATCTATACCAGTTCAAATGTCAAGACAAAATAAGTAGCCATGCAAATACCCACACCTTGATAACGATATAAAAGTCCTGAGTATCAAATCATCATGTCCTAATGTTTTAGCAAAGGAGTTAGGGTCTAGGGTCTGCAGTTAGGGTCTAGTCTCTTGTCATGTGACTAATATTGCTGTTATGTCATCGTGACATCACAAGTGGGAGTGGCCATCCAGATGTATGATGACTAACCCACTGGGCGTATCTATCCATCATACATCTGGGTGGACAGACACTCCCAACAGTCAAATCGGGGATATTTAAATTTCACAGTGGAGTGTGTGTGTGTGTGTGTGGTTGCTAGCTGGTTTAAGCAGCCTCACCTGGCCCCAGTCAGGCTGATTAGACTGGGGCTGTGTGAGGCTGCACACCTGTGGTGCAGGCTGAGACTGAGTGTGTGTTTGGTTGGTGGATGCTTAAACCAGACAGACTCCACATCCCCCATCTTACATAATGCTCTGAAATAGTTAGCTCTGCTTTCCATATTCAACACAGCGGGGGGTTGACGTATTTTTGGAGCGTAGATTTCAGGAATAAATTTGCATACTCGACACGATGAATGAATCTGCACGGAAGAGCACAGATGAAGAGGGAATGATAGAGTGGCCATTTACTGCTGAATTGCCCTGTTATTAAATTAATTTATTAAATAGAGTCAATTATTTAGGGTCATTATGTTCCTGTGTTTTGGTCTCGAGCATTGCAAGTGACAATTTATAATAGTGAATCCCAACTACGACATTTATTCATTGATTCTTTAAATACCATTTGCTACAACCTGACTGTGCTGGAGAATCAAAGTTTAGTTTAAATGTCACATGCTTCATGTGAATAATTTCACTCCACTTCATCAGACTCCCCCTCCCTCCATCAAACACAACTCACCTTAAGGGCTTAAGCACGCCTTCCTTCCTCAAGCTGGGCTTCCTTCCATAACCAAATACCTTCGCCCACCTGCCATCCCTCCTCTCTCTCTCCCTCCCTCTCTCTTTCGAGTGATTCATTCCCAATCAGAGATTTGTGTGTCAGCGTCTTAGACACAGCGCATCAGCGGGTCTCGCCAGCTGTGGGAAACAGCCATGCGCGTCAGAGAGACTATAGAACGGTTTAGGGCAATGCTTAGTGCTTAGCGACGCGTTTAAATAACCCCCCTCCCCCGCCATCAGGAAGGCATTATCTCCCACAGGAAGTCAAGTGTTTATCACCCACTGATTTCCAATCTGGATTATACTATACATAGCATGCTCAAAAATGATTACATGAATTTTTCAATCTCATATTGACGCTAGCCTACATTTCTCTGCCAATGGGCGGATGGTGATGCACAGCACTGCTGATCTACGACGGCAAAGTGTGAAATTGGCAACGGAAATCCCACACGCTTTTCCGTCTGCTCCAAATATAATGAAAATGTACGCTGTATGCAGTAACATATTATAGATGCGTCATGTGAAGCACATCTACGGAGGTACGCCTTCAAACGTCACAGAAATCTTGTGTTTCCCTCAGACAATCTGTACTGCGGTTTGATTATACAGAGAGGAGACGTTTGCTCTTCATCCACGTCCATCTAGAATACAGTGAAAGGGAAGGGTGCACCCTGCAGCTTACGCCTGCCTGCTGGCTTGTTATGTGTCATTTAGGGCTGTGTTAAGGCTGGTTGCGTGTTAAGGCTGGTTGTGTGTTCACAGCGGTTGTGTGATAAACCTGCTTGTGTGATCAGGCTGATTGTGTGTTAAGTCTGTTTGTGTATTCCCGGTGGCTGTGTGTTCCTGGTGGCTGTGTGTTCAGGCTAACCCAGTAAGGTTGCGTGTTAACGCTGAGGTGTGTCTTAAGTCTGGCGGTGTGGCAGTAAGGTGAGTCGTGTGTTGAGGAGCAGCGGGCGGTCTGCGCCTCGCCACAGTGCGGGGGTCACAGGGTGACAGAAAGGGCTCCGGGCCGTGTCCCGTGGCTGTGTGGGGGCCGTTACACGGTGACTCACCGCGAACGGGACTTTATTTTTAGAGCTACACATCACATCCTGTCACTCTGGCTCAATCCTTAACCACGCTGGTCGGACAGCGGACGGCTGGCAGGGGGCAGTGGAGCAGCATCACGACTACAGGAGGACACATACACACAGCCAAACACAGCCAGTCCAAGAGGAGCACTGAAAGGTCTCAAAGATGAATGGCTAACATGTGGGAAATCATTAAGATATCAACACAGCAAACACACAGCCCGACCAACACAGCAAACAACATGACGGACGGCACTATCTGTGTTCTCTATTCTCTATTCATCTATTAAATAGCACATGTAGGCCTTCTGTATAGTTGATGAGAATTTACATCTTATTTATGTTGTAAAATCCAAGATTATAGCGGAGATTAGACTATTGTCCAAGAACAGATTAATCTCGATCTCGACAAAAAAAAGTACATTTTGCACCCTGTTCAAACGTATTTGAAGAGGTATTTGAGCTATTCTTCTATGTTACTCTTTAACACAGCTTGTTGTAGCTTGTCCAAAGCATCCTTTAGTTCACAGATTAGATTGTTTCTGAACAAGGTCATCTCCACAGAGAGAGAGAGAGAGAGAGAGAGACCCCTGCACTCATCATCTCCCCCAGTGACCCAGCAGCTGCAAGGTCTCACCCAACAGCCCAGAGTCCAGCATGCAGTCCTGCATGAAGCCCAGGGAATCAAGAACATAAAGAAAAGCATTGACACAGCTGGGCAAAGGAGGCCTGCTACAGGGAAACAACTATGGCGGTGGCATGTCTGCTCTCGCCAGGCTGAACAATAGGAAAAAGAACAGCGGCACAAACAACAGGCCTTCCACTCTGGCCTTCGCCCTTCATCTATGCACCAGCTTTGCCTTACTTCAGTCATGTGCTCTGAAAACAAAAGGCTCACGGCCCCCTCCATCGCCTCTTCATCACACGGGGAGGGAGAGAGAGAGAGAGAGAGAGAGAGAGAGAGAGAGAGAGAGAGAGAGAGGCACTCCATGGGACCAAAATGCATTCATTCAGCTGCAAACACAACTCCCATAGCGGGGCAGCAGCATGGTGGAGCAGCGCCGGTGGAGTTGCTGACAGCATCACATGCCATGGCACCACGAAGCACCAAATCCCATTCCACACTGACACAGAACCCCTGGGCACCGCCAGGCCCATTGTGTTAAGCAGATCAGCGTGGTGCTGCTTAATTCCCAAATCTCCAGCCTAAGAGCATTGGTGGTGGAGTACAATCGGCGTTGCCTAGGACGGTCACACACACACACACAAGCACACATGCGCTCATGCACGACCCTTGAACCCAGGCTGAACAGAAAGGCCTGTAGTATTCGGGCTGGGATGCTACGATACTCTATGCAGTTCCACATTGTGGATCGGAGGCCTGATATAGATAGTGATGCAGGTCCAGGCAGCTACTCGTCCCGGAGGACACGGTGGTGCTGCTGCTGGGGAGCACACACACACACATCCCCACATCTCACAGAAACACACACATCCCCACATCTCACAGAAACACACACATCCCAACATCTCACAGGAACACACACATTCAAACTAAAGAGTACATTGCAAATATTGAGACAATAACCATCTTCTTCCGAATGCATAGACATTAATACTTACATGAAGCTGAGCATTAAACCCTATATTACATTATAGCTCTATATATATAGGTCTCACAGAAATGCATTGGGAATGTCCATCTCTTGGTCGTTTCATGGCACACAGTGACCAAAGTCCTCTCCGTGCTCGGACAACAGCAGGACTCGTGGAGGTGGATATATCTGTAGGACTGTGAGTTTTAGATCTGACCTAGGTTGTGTAAAAGCTCAATACACACAAAAAAGACACATAATCGTATACAGATAAAAAGCCATGTGGCGTGCGTGCGTGTGCGCGCGCGCATGTGGCGGCTAAGTCAGACGAAACAGAAGATGATGTACTTGACTCAAGGGTGTCACGTCCAGCAGTCAGTCACACCTGCTCTGGAGATTGGAAATAGTTTCACTGCATATTTTTCAGAGGTTGAACCCCATTCTTCACACAGTAAGCACAGTATCAATTAGTGACTGGGCTTGTTTTACGAATTCTAACGTTTACTCTTCATTGACACTCTTCTTGCACTCAAACTTAATCACTTGCAACTTTTAGTATAGAAGTATAGATGAAAAAAACATTAAACCCCCTAGCCAATGACATTCCCATGCACCCTAATATTGGTGTAGATTCCGCGGGAACCATGAGCTGTAGGCGTGATGACCTCTCCGCCACAGCGATGGCCTATGGAGAGCGTTTTCCTTGCATGAGGATGAATGCTAAATGAGTATGAACGAACCGAACCATTAGCATTTCAGTGGCGGTACAGTCCTATGCATTTTCATTTTTTATTTAATTTTTTAAATTCTGAATGACGCCGTAAATATGCGATGCCTTACCAGAGAACTAAAGCAGGTGTCCTCCTCCAAAAACTCCAGATATCCCCACACGGATCCGACGGCGCGATGACTGGCTCCTTCTCCTTCGCGCCTTCGCGAGTCGTTCGTGGAAACACTTCGTCTTCTCTTTTGTAGAGCTGCGAGTGTCTTCTAGAAAACTGCTGATAACGTGTCATGTGTTCCTCAGTCAACTGTTCATAATCTGTTGAATGTGGGATGTGGGGCTGCAGGGTCCGCCTCTTGCGTGCAGCCACACTCCAATCAAATGTATTCCATTGTGTACCATTGGAGCACAGCGCGCATCGACCCTTGAGAGCTAACCTCGCACACGACCTGAACGGGATGCTGCAGATGAGCGTTATTGGTCAAAGAGAGGGCGGGACTTTCAGTTACGTTGGTTTAGCTGCGAGAGAGGGAGGGACTTCAGACAGGACGATATTTGTTTCAGTTACATGTTACTGGCATTGCTTTGTCAAAGCTCCATATTAATCTGATGTTGATGTTGTTATTCTTGTCATGTCCGTCCCCTCGGCCAGCGGGGACCGTTAACTGGCTCATTTGAAGTAAGCGACTGGAAATTGCGTTGTGGTAGACCGGGATAACACTACAATTCAGGATCATCTCTAAGCCTAGCGTAGATGCGAGTCCACGACGCGTTATTTGAAGGTTTTACAATAACAGCTGTATCTCTTTTTGATCGTAACATTTATTCACGCGATACAAATATACACATAGGCTGCATACTTTTAGATGACGGCTATTATTTGTGTCGTGCATCGTGGCGAAGCGCGCCTTGAGTGGACAATGTGGCACACACGCACAATATCTGGACCACACACACACAACAACGTGTCATGTGATCGCTTCGTCTGTGTTCGTTTATTTTTATTTTCATCACAGAAAAAAACATAGTTTGGGTGATGGTAAGAAGTAGCTGACGATCTTTGTACAAATGAGCAGTGACATAAATCGCTTGCAATTGCTATTCTATCACGTGTGCGTCTAAAGGTAGGCTCGTTTCTAGGTCATCCACGGTGGGGGGGGGTTGTGTCTTTAGACGGTAAAGTGTAATTTGATGATGAAGGAAATATAATCACAATTTTTTAATTTATTTTTTAAGAAAGTAAAATAATAGGTTACATACTGCTATGGCTATGTCTTCATTCATGAGTGACAGCAACACTAGACAACAATCAAGCATTTATTTGCAGCAACGGTGACGTGATCAGAACGTTTTATCTGTTTTTTAATGCCGCTCAACTATAAAGAAAGGTAAGAGGTAACAAGATAACATTCTTACTTCTACATTATAAACAATTGTGTTGTCTGGACCTACCTGATTTTGACAGTAAGCATGTCTGGTGAAATTGATACACAATCATAATTGTGTGGAAAAGAGGAAAGAGAGAAAGAAAAATTTGTATTAATGAAGGATTAATTAAATGTGCATGCTTACAATACATGCTCTATGGACGGCGAGATTAAGCTGAAGCATTTGAAATCCTGCTCCAGGGGAAGCAGGTGTTATAGGGGTCTCAACGAGCAAGTGAGTGTGTTTCAGCTTGATGATACAGCTTCAAAGCCACCAACTGTAAAAGGTACGATCTGACTAAACAGATAGGTAGGCCTTAAAATACTGTGGATACCGCTTTATGTACACAAAGAAGAATGTGCAGGTTCCCCCTAGGATAACACCTCGGAGAAGGGTCTCCAGGGGGTCCGCATAATTATGAAGGTCTGCTTGATGTTTTGGCTCTGGCACACTACTTCTAAAAGGGAAAACTGAGTTTGTGATACAGCTTAGGGAGAGATGTCTCATGGGGGTCTGCTCGCACAGATTAAACTCTGGGGATACCGCTCAACAAACTAGTTTGTTGAGGTCTGTATGGGATAGGGTAAAATTGGGGAACGATAAAATAAGTTGAGTAGGGAGATGTCTACATCGGCCTAGAACTGTTGTATTGTGCAAGTAATATCATTTCAGTTGTTGTACTTTTAGGACTGCTCCCAATGAACTGGCTGTTGCCTTGCAATGTGTTGCGTATTTTGCGTATTAAAAAAATGAGAATGCAAGGTCGAGTCTGCAGGTTAAAATTATAGGATTTATTAAGACTTATATTCTAACAAAGGAGGGTTGAAAAGTGATGCATCGGGAGATTCTATACGTCACACACAGGGCGCTATGCAAAGAGTGTCAACAAACTAAAGTCCGTCAGCCCAGTTATAGTGTTTGTGTCACGTGACTGTTATCTCCTATCTGACTGTCTGACCATCACTACACTTTCATCTTGGTCTGACCATTTGTGAGGAAAACATAATCTCCGTTGAGCCATCACAAACATCCTGTCACGTCGTATTTCCTTGTGACCAGCAACCTCCATTCAAGATGTAATTAATCATTCCTCAAACGAACTGTCATCTGAACCTGAAAGTGACCTGAGACTTCTGACACTACAACCGATGAAGTTCTGATATTTTGATCCAAACTCCCATCAAGGGGTCAGACCCCATCAATTGTGTCATCTGCTTGGATGCCCCCAGGCCGCTCACCAGGCCGGGAACACAGCGATAAACCTCCTGCAAGCACTTTAAACAAACTTCGCGTGAGCACTTTAAACAACAGGGTCAATACTGGGTCAATTCAGGGCCAATGCATTTGATCACTTTACATTACTTTTCCTCAACAAATACAGGCCATTTACCATGAGAATGAATTAAATAGATAGTTAGTAAATAGATAACAATGCTATCAGTTTAAGTGATAGCTGATAACAAACATTGGCCAGCCACCAATGACACACACCAAACATTTCCACGGTTGGTTGTTCAGATAAATGATAAAATGATTGCCGCTGATGTATATTGAAGATGGGGAGTATTGTTATAATGCAATATAAAGAGGTAATAAGTGTATTAATGAATAGTGCTCATTCCCTTTAAGAAAACACCAAATTGGACGGTGTTAAAATCGAAACGGCAGAACTCGATATCTTGATGTCTAAAACGCCGACAAATACTGCATTAAAGTACGATAAGGACATTGCTGTGTTATGAAAGCTAAACGGCGAATTATACGTCAATTAAAATCAATACAGGTCTACAATGAGGTAGTTGTGATCCTATTGGCCTTCAATAGTCTTTTCCTCCGCTACTTAATGCCCACTGAGGGAGATACAACACCTCCCTGTGGGGTCTATTTGTGTTGCTAAATCAAAACAGTGCTTTCAATTGCTAATGAGTTTAAGTAACTCACGTAGTGTGTGTGTGTGTGTATGTGTGTTGTGACATTCTGCATAATTAACTTACTCTGTTCCATCCTAGGTTAGAACAAGCCTCTCGCAGTCTCCACCGAGTGCAAAGAGCAACCTGTCTGCTCACTAAAAGCTGTTTAAAATCTGTCAAATCCTGACCTTTTAAAACAGAGGGGACGTCTCTCAATAGCAGACGAATGCTCAGATTCCGCTCTCTTGTATTGTTCCTCAGTAAAGCTCCAGATAGTTAAAGGGCCAATTTCAAGCCATGTCATTCAAATCAATGAGTCTACAAACTTTGCATTGTGCACTACAGAAAAAGTTATTCATTGGCAAATGGGGGTCAAACGACACATTTCACACACACACACACACACACACACTGTCATGATCTGCCTCTGCTCTCAAGTCTCTTTGTTTTGGTCACCCTGCTGGATGTTATTATTTATCCCCTGTCTTGTTGCTTTCTATCTCCACCTTCCCCAATTGTCATAGCTTGTTTACTTCCTGGTGTGTTTTCCGTTTGTTTATCTGTTCACTAATTGTTTTGTCTGTCAGCCATTTTGGTTCAGATGTCATCACTTCCCTCATTAGATCCCTATTTAAGCCTGCCCCTGTCCTGTGTCATCTTCATGTCCGTATGTTTACCTGCGCCACGCCTGCCTGTTCCAGCAGTAAATAAAATATTGAAGTTAATACGTGCTGTCTGGGTCCTTTCCCTACCTCAACCTCCGCCAACTGGCGATCGATCGGTTCGCCGCCACACACACACACACACACACACACACACACACAGTAAAAGTATACAGAGTTAAATGTGATAAAGTCTGCCAAGACAGAGACACATTCTGCCAAGAAGAGGAGCCTTATGGGTGCAGGTGGTGTGGGGGGCGGGGCTAACATGGAGCCCCTCATCTCCCTGTGGCCCTGCAGCCCTGCAGCCCTCAGCCGTGCACATAATGACATAATGAGAGGGAAGGGGGTGAAAAGGCTCCTCTCACAGCTCACCAAACCCATTCACCAGATTTCTGCAGGAAGACGCCGTGACCAAGCTCAATTCAGGTCAGCCTCCCGGTGGGTCCATCCCGGTGGGGCCCGCAGCCAGGTCCATTTGCCCCCCACCCACCCCCTCGATGTTATTATTACTCTGCAATATGGGTCTCACACACACACGCCATGCTGTAGAACATATGACGGTGGTGGTGGTGAAGCGATAGCGAGTCGCCACACGGTTTTGGTCACATGAGTTATGCAGGGACACATGGCGTGTGGTCCTGAGGTGGTGTTGTCCCGCTGCAGAGCCAGAGGGTACGTCGCTCTATACGGTGTGACTCACGGTACCTCGTGAGCAGTGGGGGAAGTGACACCGCCGACGATGACTCCTAACGACGATGACTCACGCGGCACGACGAAGGTGTCGGAAACGAACACATTCATGTGCAAGTGTGTTGTGCTTCATGTGTGTGGGAGCTATTCATCAGGTTGTCCCTTTTTTCCACCCGTGTCTTGTGTCAGCGTGTTTGCGTCAAACAATGATGCAGTTATGCTGGAACCGGTGTTGTGTTTCTGTCACCTGAGGTTAGACTGGCCTCATTTTAGCGCTGCTATCAAAAACTAATCACAAGTTGTAAATGAGGTTTTTCGCACCACGGCAAGTTCCACGGTGACCTGTTAAAACGCGCGTTACATCACGACTGAACAGCATCCGCATGACAATCAAGTGTGTCTCTGAAGCCCGTTCTCACACGGAGACATCTGCCATGCCGCCAAAAGTGCTGTTTGTTATTCTCTGAAGAACTTCAATCATCATTTAATTTGTACAGGACAAGTTGACAGAGCACCACCCGCCCCCTTTAACACATAACATCAACACACGTACCACGGACACCTGCCCTGCGACCCGCCCACTCACTCCTCCCTCGCCATCTGAAAAGCAGAAAGAGAGAGAGAGAGAGAGAGCGAGGGCAGGCCTGAAGAGGGAGCTGGGACAACGTTTAATGACGTTTGGTATGCAGACCAATTGCCTCACAATAAACTATGATTTGAATTTGAGCTATTATCATTTTATGAATGTTATATATGGTTATTATAGTGTCATGAATAGTCATGATGGGCACATCATGTGCGGTTAGGATTGTAATTGATTAAAAACTAGGAGAATAATAAATACATTCAATGATTAAGATTCTCCAATTACAGCCCTTGCTGCATCCTGCTGGGCAGGTGGGGAGTGCTCTTCTAATGACCTTTAAACGGACACCTCATGAGGTCATTAAAACACGAACACCCTGCGGATGAAATGCTACCAGTTGTTATGTCACCGGTACATATACTCTTGGGTCTTTGATGTTGTCTCAAGGGGGATTTCAATCACATCTCAAACATACGGGTGAGGAAGAATACATAGCCCCTGAAATATCTAGTTATGAATGCAGACTATCAAAGGCTAAGTGAAATACACGAAGAAAGTGAATGTGTCCATCAAATGTTCAGTGCAGGCTCAGTTGTTGTTTAGACAGCTGTCTGGAGTCCTCAGAGACTGACATGCAGCAGACCCAGTGTGGGCCCTTCTTCAGAACTCTTCAAAGAATTCTCCAAGATAATGAGGAGGACTGGGAACTGTAATTACACACTGGGGCAACATCCATTTCTTATATATATGTTTTGATTTCATGTTTCATTGTATGCACCAATTCTACAAAAGCAATCAAGCTGTTCATCTTGAAGGCGATTACAATATGCTGCTGAAGGACCTTTAGGTTATCTGTAAGCCCAATTGTAGCAATCTCTCTTGTTCAGGGGTCCTCCAAGGACACAGGGAGGTGTGTGGTGAAAAGTCTGGTTTAGTGTTTGTTTATGTTTGTAAAGTGAGATGACAGAGTAGATGGAACTCCCTGAGCCTGTATGTGCTGATGGCTGACTTAACCTGTGGTGCACTGATTAGCCAATGCGCCACAGGCTTGCAGCCCCCCCCAGACTCTAACTGGGCCAGTTGAGGCCCAGTTAGTCTTAATTAAGCCAGCCAGCCACCGACACACACAAACCGACACACACAAACGCACACACATACCCCACACCCATCAACACTGAATTGAGGAAACTCGCCAAACTCAACCTACTCATTTTGCCGCACACCAATGTATTTCATTCTAAAACAAAATGTATCAAATATTTCTTGGCAATCTACTTTGACATATATCAGTTTTGTACACAATGGGATAGAAATACATTTAGACTGTATAACCACAAACACACCGAGGACATGCAAATATCCCAGTAAGAGGCACAATTTGGATTGTGAGTTTAATTGACTCAATGGAGAGGACATATAACAGTTAACTGAACCTGACATACTTCAGAAGACTACCGTGGATTACAGCATTAGGGTCATTCCAGTAACTAATAACTGTATTATCTGGTTATTACAGAAATACAGCTGTTTCCCGGGAACAAAGGGAGAGCATGAGGGATCGCTCCTGTTCAGAAAGGGTTATGTTGTCCTTCCTTTGAAACCAAAACGGCAGCAGTGTGTGCGGTCACCCTATTATGGAAAACAACAAATGGGCGAGATGAGCTGATGCAGACATGGTGGTCATGTGAGGCTCACTGCGTCGGCCGTCACACCGTGCCGTCTACTCTGCAGTGAGCCAACAACAAAGGCCCTGGTCTCACTTCGGCCCTGAAATGAGATTATTCAGTGTTCCATGAGAAACCAATGAGTCAGATGAAACTTTGGGGAATTATTTATTTATTTTGATGCGATCCCTTTCCACTGTACCCACATGTAGTGGATTCATGTAGGACACTATTTACTAACCTAGTAGTGGGTACTTACAAGGGAGATTTAAAACTAAGACTACCCCCATTGTGATGTAAATCATTTCCACAAGAGTAACTTATAGTATGAACTACTTGCAAAAGCAGTGGGTCACTCAAAGTGAGTGAATTGGCTTTGGAGTGACCAGAAAATGCCCCAGATGAATAACAATGACGATGTGTTCATCGAACAAACACACAGAAGTAAGACAGGGACTCGGGCAAGCGCGTCTTTTATTTACAAATACAATCTATACAAAATGTACACCAACCGTTCAGAATACCGTCATCATCATCAGCTTATTTTGAAACAAAACTGTCTTTACAAATAGAAAATAGAATCTTCTGAATTTGAAAAGTAAAAAAAACCAAAAATAAACTATGGCCCTTCTGACGGTCATCCTGATGCTTGAACGATCTTTTGACTACTCAACAAGAAGTCCGCGTTACAACTCCAAACAAACAAAGAAACCTCATTCGATTTCAGTGAATCGCGCAAACATGGCCTTCTTCACAGCGTCCTTGTAGGTGTCGGAGGCCGAGAGCTCGTAGGCGCTACCTTTGATGCCCAGACCCGTGCCCTTGGTCCTCAGCGATGCCTGCCAGGACAAGGAACAGGGCCGACGCGTTAGAGGACATGTGGCTGCGCAGTACAGGCAGACCCCGCAGGTGTGTGCACGCACGCACGCACGCACGCACGCACACACACACACAATCTGAGGAGGCTAGGCTCCATTTTGGAATTAAAAAAAAAGGAAAAGGAAGAGTGTGTGTGTCCACATAGCGTCGTCATCCAATGGTGCCCAATGAGGAGTGGATGGTAAAACAGTCTTTTCTGAGCGCTCTGTGCGGACCGCGAACAACATCTAATTCCTAATTCCCCATTTGCATTGCTAGCTGCTAGCTTTTTCATGGATGTATAATTAATGATCACTACAGTGCTACTTTAGGAACTAGCGTGGCTCGTTGTCATAGAAACAGTAAACAGTGTAGAAGCGCTTCATCCAAGTGCTTCCCTAGCGCCACGCCAGCGCATTTCAGCCAGACAAAAGATGCCATGTGGACACAGGAATCCTTAGAAAGCAATCCTCCTGCCGTTGGTAGACTTACTGCGATGGGAGCCGTGATTCCCTGCTGGTGGCGCCCCAGGCCCCTGCCCTCCTGCCAGCCCATGGCCTGCAGCATCTTGTTGCCGATGTTGTCGCTCGTCAGGCCGTCCTTAGTGGGCTGCTCGTAGTTCCTGCACGTTCCACAGATCGAGAGCGTGAATCAGCCTTCAGTGATGCATGCAGTTGGGGTTTTGAAACACTCAAACAGACGTCTACGTATGGCGGGGTGGACATGTCTTACACGGTGGGTGCGGGCGGTTGGTAGAACTTCTTCTTCTTGGGTGCGGGAGGCTCAGGAACGCCGTACTTCTCTCGCCGCTCCGCAGCTCTGTCTCGGTACTTCAGCTGCAGGTGGGCGTGGGGGAGAGAAGAGAGAGAGAGAGAGAGAGAGAGAGAGAGAGAGAGAGAGAGAGAAAGAGAGAGAGAGAGAGAGACCATTTAAACAAGACCCAACAACATGCAGGTGTTCTTCTTCATTAGACCACGTGTTGAAGGTTTGGTCGTCCGTCGAGAAATACCTCAGTCTCCTTCCTCTCCAACTCCTCTGCATCGGTGAGCCTCGACCTTCTTTGAATTTCCAGGTTTTGCTTTAAAAATAACAAAAGAAAGCAATTGTAAAAATGCTATACTGCATTTAATGTCCACATCCAACGCTCATTAAGAATAACAAATCACTAATTCTAATGATAGATTTTGCTCGCCCGCGCCCTCCCAGCACCTTGTGCAGGTCGGAGAGCTGCTGGTGACGCTGCAGTGCCTCCTTGTTGGGGAACTGCCGGCGGCACAGCAGGCAGGCCATCTTCTTCCAGTCGATGAGGTTGCCCCCTGCCGCCGCCTCCGCCTCGTCCGTGCCCTTCTCGCCGCTCGGCTCCTCAGAGTCGCTGTCGCCGCTGTAGGACGCCACCAGGCCGGACGCCACCAGGCCGGACTGAGGACAGCGGTCAAAATAATAGGAATTGCGTTATGTTATGGAAGGGGTTCAGGTAATCCTGGTGAGGCTCGTGTTTAGTGTGTCCTGGATTGTAGTGCCTCACCTTGGCCACCATCGTCACCTCCTGCTGCTGCTGCTGCTGCTGCTGCTGCTGCTGCTGCTGCTGCTGCTGCTGCTGCTGCACGGCCTTCACTGGCTCTATCATGAAGGGCTGCATCTCCGCCAAGCTTCCACTTTGCTGAAAGGGAAGAATGACATTTGGCTGCTAAAACAGAGGGAGAGAGCCACTGTGTTACACACACACAGACGTAGGGAGGAGCTTCTTACAAGCCCCGATAATGGCAACAAATCAACATAACAGGGCGAATATTAGAATGGCCCATCCAGGATACCAGAAAGGCGCAAATTGAATTTCACTGGCGCTCCGTCATAAAGTTGTAGCGGCGTCATTAATAACACACACACAGACACACACCCCCAGTGGCCTCAGGGGGGACGGGTACACAATGGGCTTTGTACAGCGGTGAAAGACAGCACCTTCTTCTCAAAGAGGGTGAAGCCTGCGTCGGCGGCGGCCGACTCCCTCCTCTCGTCATCGCGGGCCAGCGCCGTGGAGCTGCTCTTAAAGCTCTCCTTCTGCTTGTTCATGCTCTTGGCCCAGCGCTCCATGTCTTTGGCAATCTGTAGGAAAATAATGGAAATATACTTCTATCCTGATGTAGGTCATTTAATATAAATATATAAATATAACGAGAGATATAGATTTCTATATCACGATGCAACATATTTTCTGGTGATTCTAGAAAACTAAATAGATAATACAATAAATAGTCCATATAAAATAACCACGTTGTAAAGTCTGCTTTTTATACTCCTGTATACACAATAACAATTGTGTTAAATAATCATCAGTAATGTGGATATATTGATCAAGTGGTAGGCAAACAAGTGAACTATAGAACAGTCTGGTAACTTCACGAAATGATATCAATTGACTGTCATGCAGCCTTTAAAACCAGGAAATTACAAGTTATGCCCTAACCGGGCAATTATGACCTCCAACATCTAAGACGATATCTATTCTCATATCAGGATATCGGTATAATAATGATATATCAGCCAAATATACGACTACCTTGACGGCCACTAATATGCTACTAGTCCGACTGTGACCAGGGTACCTGTTGTGCTGACTTGCTCTTTGGTTTGTCCTTCTTCTCCTTGGCCTCCTTGGTGGGCGGGATGTTGGGGGCCGTGTCAGCAGAGGAGGCGGAGGCCTTGTCAGTGGTGGCGTCCGACGCTGCTGGCGCTGGGGCGTAGGTCTGCTGCTCAGCGTCCCAGTAGACATACTGCTGGGTCTGGGCATTGTAGTAGTACTGCAGAGCAAGGGTAACGCAGAGTTCAGATCGAGGCGAACAGTTCAAGCAAACAGCTAAATATTGGCAGAACATACAAGGATGTATGACACAGAATGAACATTCAATGTTTTTAGAAATGAAATGTACGATTTAAGGATAAGGTAAGAATACAGAGACTCAATACCCATCTGTTCAGAGTTCACCTGGACTCTGCATAAGACCGCCCCGCCTTCCCTCTCCTAACCCTAGCATGAACTCGTGTTTGTATGTCTTGGCATTATTATTAGTACTTAGCATATTGTATGTTTTGAGATGTTGGCAATGCACTCAGAATGGCACGTCTGCTCACTTGTTCCATTAATATTGCACAATGCTTGAAACCTGCTCTATTCGTATCTTTATGTACCATAGCGATATATTGCAAATGTACTCAGTCGCTTTGTATGCAAGCGTCTGCCCAATGTCCTAAATGTAAATAAATAAGAAAATACATATTTGTGATGTCCTGGTATGCAAAAGAAGTGAAAGCGTATGTATAGGCAGGCGACTCACTTGGCTGTTGGGATCATAGTACAGGCCAGACTGTGGATCGTAGTAGTACCCTGAAGCCTCGTCATACTGGTAGGTAGAGGTGTCTGGGCCAACTGGAAAGGGAGAACCAAGTTAAACAACAAAAAATGCTGACACCATTAAATGTTTTTAACATATACTATAAAAGTTCCCATAGGTGCGGCCCTACAATGGAGGGGTGTGAGTGTGTGTGTGTGTGTACTTTAATACCCTATCCATGCACACAATTGAGCCATCCTACCAGAGGTGTTCACTGTGGAGGCCGCCAGGAGGGGCGCAGACAGTGGGGGTGCAGACAGGGTGGCCGCCATGCTGGGCCCGGCTGCTGCTAGCAGCGGCGAGCTCATGCTGCCAGCCTGCTGTCCCACGTCGATCGCCCCCAGCACTGGGTGGTTCTGGGAGGGGGGGAAGCACACGTCAGAACACTACAAGCAACAGACCCGTCGCAGCCACACTACACGTCCACAACACTTCCTGTGAGGAGCCGGTAGCAATGCACCTGCTGTAAAGCACGTGTGTGTAATATGAAGGGTGCTCCACTTCAGTCCCAAGGGCTATAGGTGAACTTAAAGGACAACTTTTGGCCAATTTTCAACTTTGTCTCTATCTATCCACAATCCACATGAGGGATATAGTGGGGAAAACTGGCTGCAGTCATTGCCAATGCAGAATCTCATCCCAACACCGTCATTTGACAGAGTTAATGACCGAGATGGGGTAAGATGAGGAAGGTCATCTGGCAGGCAAAGTAGCATGGATATCTGGGGGCAGGCAACATGGAGGAAAGGCCTAGTTCCCATTTAACACCATCGGCTAATGAGTGATCTGACCGCTCAGAATGTACATTTGCATTGGATAAAGCTTCTGCCAAATGAGACAATAGTGAATCGCGGGCGAAGTCTACCTGCATGCCCGGCTGGCCGATGAGGAGCGGCTGGTAGACCTGGGACAGGACCACCCCCGCCGCTGCAGGGACCAGCGCCTTCACTCCGGGGGCAGCTGCACACAAACGGGCAGGCAGACAGACACCGTGATGGTTATACTGACGACAACGCTCCACTCAAAACACAACCGGGGCCTGGGCCTGGGTCACCCAACTCTCCCTTACCTCCTAGCAGTCCATCTCCAACAAGTGGCGCCAATCCTTCCGGCTGCTGCGGCCACAGCTGGTAGCTCTGACCCTGGAGGAGGGAAGGGACCGGAGACATGGCTCCATTACTCTGGATCAAGTGAACCAAACACAGCTTTGCGACAGGGCGGTCCGACAGAGCCTGCCTGGCTAAGACCAACCTGCACAAACGGCGCGTAGCTCTCCTGTAGTGATGTATAGTCGGAGCGGGCACTGAGACCCTGTTGCATCTGAGGGACAGAAGCAGAGCCGGTGATTCAGACAGGATGAACATATAGAATCAATTGAGGCGACTGGTCCATAACACAAGAAGGGTTTGTCCGCACCTGGCTGGAGGACCACTGAGCTGCAGCGATGGCTGTGCTGGCGACCGACAACGTGTTAGCTCGTATTCCGTCTGGCTGCGCAGAATACCTGCAAAGAGAAGAAATGCCGACACAATGCTTTTTTTGGTGATATTTACATAAACAATGGCGTTGTGTGTGTCTCAATCGAATTATTAACAAACGGCGGTACTGTTATGTTAACTCACTTCTTAGCACTCTTGGCGTAGTCCACGCCGATCGTCTTGCCATCAAGTTTGAGAGGTGGTTGAAGGCCCTGAAGAATGGTGAGGAGCTGAGATGCCTCCTAAAACGCATTAGGAACCATTAGGAAAAGGTGAACAAAAGAGCTCACCGTCCTCGTCGACACGATTAGCGGTAAGAAAAAAAAAGAAAAAGCAATCTGGTACCAGCGGTGAAGACAGCTGCACAAAGGCAAAGCCCCGGTTTTGTCCCGTCTGCTTGTCCTTGATGAGGCGGATGTTGCCCGCCGACAGGTTGGCGAAGGGCGCCAGCAGGTTTAAAATGGCGTCCACCACGGAGAGCGGACCAATGTTTCTCAAAATGATGGCTGGAAGATGAAAAGAGAAGTCATTAGGTTTATGTACGTCACGTGCAGCGCTTAGTAGTGGAAAGCTCACGGCAAAAAGAGAACCCACTGTCTCCGTTGTAGTCCCCGGCTGGCGGAGAGTCGTTGCTCATGCCGCTCGCGCCCGCACACTCCCCATCTGTATTCAGAACCGGCCCGGTAGTTAGATCAGGACAAAGAGTCCGGCATCACACATTCATACATTCACCCTTGCTAGGTCAAAGATAATTATGCATATGGAGGCTAAATGTGGGCCAAAGAGGGCCACTTACCAACTTTGTCTGCTCCGCATCTGAAACACTTCAGCCTCTTCCGGAAATTATACAAGCCACACTGTGGGGAAAAAAGTCATTCATTTTTATTCAATATAGTAATACATTCCTATTTAATACTTTGTAGACTCGGGCGTGATACGCGATGATTATACAGCATGACTTCTACAGAAATACACTTACAGCATTGCATAACCAATTCTCAAACTTCTGTCTTCTGTTGCTGTAGTGCATGGCAACGGGTTTCCCGTGGATCACCAACTTACTCTGCGAAAGCAAAACCAATGAGTTACTCCAGTTGCAGGAATGCGGTGCCCTAGTGGCAGGTGCAACCATCCCACCCCATGAGTGAGCGCAGCCGGAACAGGAAAAGCGTGGCTTGGCTTGCACTCACTTTAGGTATAGTAAAAGACGCAGACAGAAAGAGAGCGAGAGCGAGAGAAAGAGATGGGTGTGTATGAGGGGGGAACTGAATGCTTAGCAGTTATCCCTTGGCTACGTGTTTCGGACCGGAGTGCTGCCAGCTCGTCCTTGTCTCATTCCAGTCTTCGGATTTTAAATGGAGGGCGAGTGCAGAGCGCAAGAGACTGAGCTGGAGCAGAGTGTGCAATGGAACCCTATGGCAGGCAGTGAAACTACTTGGGAGACTCCGGTAGAGGGAGGCCTACACAATCAAAACAACAAGCAAGGGCCTTGTTTTTCTAGACACCGCCCCCTCAAACTGTCATCTTATCTTTCAATATCCCCCCCCCCCCCCCCCGGGGGCTGT
>OMOU01043350.1:21556-36139 GCA_900312585.1 Malacocephalus occidentalis
CCCCCCCCCCCCCCCTGTGGGAGTGTGTGTTTGGTGGCTGGCCTATTTGGCCTCACCTGGCCCAGTTGGAGTCGGGGGTGGGGCTGCACACCTGTGGTACATTGGCTAATCAGTGCACCACAGGTTAAGTCAGCCACCAGCACACACACTCGAGGAGAGCGCTAGCATGCTCTGTCATGTGATTGTATCAAATCCTTGCAATAAACCTGACTTTTCATCACCACTCTGCCTGTGTCCTTGCAGGACCGCGGACTAAGCCACACAATGTGGCAGTGTGGCAGATCTCCAACTTCGTGGCCCTCCCCCTCAGATGCTAACTGGGCCAGGTGAGGCCAATTAAGCCAGCCACCCCCGTTTAACTTCTAGTTCACGCCAATTTCCACCAAACTCAAGCTACCACATCATAATAAGTGCACTTTAACAGTTGGCTAATAGTGCTTTGAACTCAAACACACCTGAGTTAATTGATTTAAATCTTTTCAGCAAAGGCACTGTAAAAATGACAAATAAAGTCACGTAATGTTGACTAAATACGATCTGCTGTCAACATGATTTAGTCATTTATGATAATTCAATCATAGTGTTTGCAATTTGGGGCTCTAATCTCCAAGACAAAATCTAGACTTGGTGATTGTTGAGGCAACCTGGTTGGTCTCCATCCATCGGGTAGCATCTTGCAAGTGATAAAACTCCACGAAGGCGAAACCTCGGCGTATACCTAGAGACAGCATTCAAATATAGACGGGGGGGTTAGTTAAAACGCCTCATTGTAACATTCAGTCAGGTGGCTGTAAACTCCAAAGACAAAATCGAGTGGAGATGGCTTACAGAGTTGCTGTTGTTGTTGTTGTTGATGGCTTTAGCATAGCGTGCCGCTGCATGTACTGTTTATGCATCTACCACCATACCTGGATCTCTTATCATCACTTCCTGTTCATATTATCAAATGCAAACATCTAAAAAGGATTCATAAAAGGTTCCTCCGACAGTTTGTATTATCGTCTGCAAGGACAGCAATTGAGGAAGGAAAGAGGGCCGGAATGGGGCAGTGCATGAATGGGAGCGTGCCTCTGAACAAGCAACACCAACCTGTCCTTTTCCACATCAAGCGAATGTCCACAGGCTGGGGCCCCTGCAGTTCTTCAAGGGCCGCTCGGATCTGAACAGAGCAGGAGTTTGGTATTTATTCCTCTGTGCATACACAAGCTAAAATTGTTTGATTTGGACATCGAGGCAGAGAGACTTACATCATCCTCGGTGACTTGGAGACCGAGACCCCTGAGCATGACCGTCTTACTTTCCTCCTCCATCTTGTAGTCCAGGTCTGGGTCCCCGTCATACTCATCATCAGACCTATCACTGTTGTGCCGCGTTCTCCCCCTCTGCACAAACAAGATCATACGTATCACATCAGCTGTATATTACATATTCCAGTGGTTACAAGTTTTGGATGCAAACACCTGAAACTGACTTCAGGACTGTCTCTGCGTTCATCAAAACGATCCCGTTCTCCACTCCAGCGGCGGTCATAATCTCTTTCTGTGTCTCTGTCTCTCTTCTCGTATCGGTCTGGATCATCTCTCCCCCCCTCCGAACCGTATCGCCCACTGCGCTCACCACGACTGAGCCTGAAGAGAAAACAGAAAACATTAAAACGTTTGTCAGCATTAACAAAAAGGTAAAACACACCAACACGATCATAAGATATTCAGTGACATACCTTTTATCCGCTCCCATGGTCTCAAAACATAGACTCGACTATACAGAATGAGTCCAATTCTGTGAGAAAGACAAAGACCAAGTCAGAGCGATAGGTCCACGTGAGTCCGTTCATAATCCATTCACAGTTTGCACAGGAATCTGTCTACACTACAATCGGCACAATCATACTTTGCAACAAAGTCGCCTCGATGCGGATGTAGACGCGGAGACGGTCGTTTTAATTGATTTCAACGATACTACTACTATAGCTACCGAGAATTACCGAGATGTGTATGACGTAGATATTTAGGACGTTAGCCATTAATTGTTTGCTTTATTTCAGTTTATTTTGTACCAAATCCGGTTGACTGACGAGTAACGGTATAAACGTAATTTCCATTAAAATGTGACGAACGGTTAGCTACCGTCGTTAGCAGGTATGTAATATTGACTGTCCGCTGTGGCTATGGCCATTTCTTATTCAGGTGCGAAAGCGAGATAATATTCATGGGCCTACCTTCAAAAGCATATAGTGATAACGCGACTTGGATCTTTTGTGTATACAATTTCTAGTATTGGTTTTTCAAGGTAAACAGTAAAGAGCAATGTCGTCGGAATTGACGAAGCGATACAACCCCGGATGCAGTGAATCCAGTACTTCCGTCTACGATTTCTCATTTCTCCAATTCTAATTCTAATTGAGATGTACGTCACTTCTGTTGCCTGGAGTGAATTACAATACATGTTGTAAAAAGGAGAGCGCGGTGGCAAGCATAAACTGCAGCATAAACATCGACAGACTCAAGTTTGACAATGTAATTTCATACCTTTATATGTATATGCCTTTGTTTGTATTTTTCAATCCGTCGTTTAATGTTGTCATAGACACGTGTATACGAAAGAGTGTGTAAATGAAAAATTCCACAATGAAAACCTTACCACTACTGAAAGCTGCAATGACACCACAGCAGCACCAGGCTTATAACAGTGAACAGTACATATTTATGGTGACACTTTTAGTTGTTATTTATTATTTGTTAATTCATGTCAAATTATTCAAATATTAGTGACTGCCAAGGCTACTATTGTGCCAATTCCACTGCCATTACTGCTATACAAACAAACGTGTGTGGTTGATGGCTGGTGTGTGTTTGATGGCTGGTTAATACACACAAGGGGGTTCACTGCTCCAGATACAGTTCCCACTCATTACCACGCGGTGGCGCTGCAGCCCCTTCGACCGAGAGATGCGGATGTACTCCGGGCTCCATCATTTTTTTCTTTGAGCCATCGAGCCAATGGCTGTAACCGCGGATGTTGTGGACCAGGATCAGTTCTTCTGACGTTAGCTTCTGTCCTGTTAGACCAATTTAAAGCCGTTCAAAACACACAGACGTTATTGTTCACCACTCATAGGACTGCACGTGTGTTGATAGCGATACGACACTTCTGTGGAGAGGTAGGTAGCAATGGGCGTACCCTAGTTGCCCAATCAAGCTAGTCAGCTAACGAGTCGGGGCTATTGGCCCGTCAGATTCTTTAATATGGTTGGGTTACGTTTGAAAAAGATAAGACAAGACAAAATAAGAAAGCACGTTCTGATCGGTGGTATGCCCCTACGTGCAAGCGACTTTAACTCACGGGTGTATATATGAGCTGTGTGGGGCTAGTGGTACTCGACGACTCATCAGCGGTACCACCAGTACCAACGCATTCCGGCCAGCAGTGTTACAAATGTCCTCTTCAATCTCGCCAGTGGTAGGAACTGCCACCCAATGCGAAATTGCTGTAGTACGATTGATGTAATCGTAGGGTTGTAGTGAAGATATCCTCGCCCCCCATTCGTGCTGTACGGGTGGCGCAACCATGTTCTATAGGTTTGATTGTGTGCCACGTGCTATTTGGTCTATATTGGCCCGCTTTCTCACTCCTGTCTTTGTATGTTGTTTGTTTTAATTTCAGGTATGGCTGAGCCGGAGCTTCTGTTGGACTCCAACATTAGGTTGTGGGTGGTGTTACCCATCGTCTTCATAACCTTCCTCGTTGGGGTGATCCGACATTATGTGTCGATTCTTCTTCAAAGTGATAAGAAGTTGACATTAGAACAGGTGTCTGACAGGTATGCGCAAATCTACATATTATGCCATATAATAAATAGGGTGTGCTTGTTTATAAAAACATCACAGCATTCACTTCATTGTGTGTTTGCTTATTACAGTCAGGTTCTCATCAGGAGCAGAATTCTCAGAGAAAATGGGAAATATATTCCAAAACAGGTAAGTGTTAAATTGTAGTGTGCTAAACTATTCCTTTGAAAAATGCTATTATTCATTATACATCTCACCTTGCAATCCAACAAATATGCTTAAAAAGAAAAGTTGCACGAAACAAATGTCTTTACATTTGTCTGTTCCAGTCATTTCTGATGAGAAAATTCTACTTCAATAATCAAGACGATGGATTTTTCAAGAAGAGCAAAAGGAAGGTTGTTCCTCCATCGCCAATGACAGGTAATCCTTTTATAGTAGGCCTGTATTTTTTTCAGATTGCATCAAAAAAATTGGTAGGTGGCTATGAGAAAGACCTAATAATTTGATGCTTTGACTGTATATTTTCATAGAATAGATAACATTAGCAAATTCATTTCAAAGTTGAGTCTTATTCAGCTTGTGGTTATGAATTATATGCATGGTATACCAAGACGTAAGCACTAATAAAGCTCCTGGAGAAAAGCACACAAAATCTCATTGTGTATCCTGTTCAGTAAATTAGCAGCACAATCCTAAGAAAACTTTTGCCTGAAAAATAAACCTCACGCTCTGGCCTACTGCTACTATACAGTTGAAGCTGTTCATATGTAACCATTTCATCCATGTGTCTAGATCCTAGCATGCTGACGGACATGATGAAGGGCAATGTGACCAATGTGCTGCCCATGATCCTCATCGGAGGATGGATCAATTGGACCTTTTCTGGATTTGTCACAAGTAATGTTTCCATCAGCCTGACGGGCTCTCGGTTGGTGATTGATCGGTATGAGTGAAGTCCGGCTGATTACGTCCGTCTCTCCCCTACAGCCAAGGTGCCCTTCCCTCTCACGCTGCGCTTCAAGCCCATGCTGCAGCAAGGAATAGAGCTGCTCTCACTTGACGCATCCTGGTGAAGTCATTTTCGTGGTTTGCTGTGTGGATGCATTGTTGTTTGTCAATCAAGTGTGCGTCGCACTTTTCTAACTCGTGTGCTTGTGTTAACTCTCCTAGGGTGAGCTCGGCATCATGGTATTTCCTGAATGTGTTTGGACTGCGGAGCATGTACTCATTAATTCTAGGACAAGATAATGGTACTTTTTTTCTGCTGTCTCTTGTGCAAGAAATATGAAGCAACATGTTTGAGATAAAATGGCACTGTGTAAGATTTTCACTGCAGCCATCATTATTTGCCATGGAATTATTAAAAATTCCACAATGACACAAAAGTCAACCCTGGGATTTGTCCTCTAAGGACAAAGGTGGGAAGATCACATTTTTAACAAAGGTGATGGCTGCAGAGTTGAATATGGTAGGATCCTTCCATTGGATATGGAAGGATTCAAATATACGTTGAGTTATATACAGATAAGTACATTAAAATATACATTGATATGATCAATCAACCTGTCCATAACGCAGTGGGTTTGTAGTGATCACAGTACACCATATGAAGTGCGGTGTAGGGTAGTGTGAAAGCAGCTTGCGTCTTTATATCTGCCGTGCCAGTGAAGAGACTCCAGAGTAAAAGCTTTGGTTTGGATGGATGCATATTGAGTTTTCTGTCTGGCCCACAGGTGCCGACCAGTCGAGGATAATGCAGGAGCAGATGAGTGGGGCTGCCATGGCGATGCCTGCAGACACAAACAAAGCATTTAAGGTAGAGCGTCGGCCATGTATGTAATCGTTACATTAGTGTTGCGTCAGGTCGAGTGTGTTTGTTCATGGGCGACGATGGCCACTTTGTTCCAGGCTGAATGGGAAGCGCTGGAGCTCACTGACCACCAGTGGGCTCTGGAGAGTGTTGAGGAGGAACTGATGGGCCGGGAGCTGGACTTTGATGGGATGTTTAGTAAGGAGCTGCCAACCGGCATCTTCTGAGCGCCGAGTCAGTGGCACCGATGCAGAGAACGGTTCGATGTATTGGTTAGTGTAGGCAATCTTTTAGTGGTTTAAGATTCATTTCATAGACAAGGGATTAGTCCTTCCACTGTATGCAAAGTTTACATTAACATGTGTACCATCATCACCATCATCCATTTACTGTTATTGGTTTAAACCACTCTGCTTCAGCTATCATGTGTAGGATAAAGGAATACACTGGTCCTGCTGCACTCCATCGCTAACTAACAAATACAGAATTAATTGGAAGAATATTGCATTATTTGTAGCTTATGACTAGATGTTTTCTCTGACATTTCATTATATTGGAATGTGAAAAGGGTTTCCTTTTATTTAAAAATTACATTTTCTTTCACATTCTTAACATTGTATTTTTATTTTGTTTTAGTTAATATAGAAAGGGCAGATACTTAATGTTGGCTGCCTAAATAATGTACCGCCTACATGCAAATCTGCCTAGGTGTTGTTTGCTCTATAGTTTTTGGAAATATTTATTTCGACAATTATTTTGTAACTATTCCCTGTGTTTTGTATAAAGCCATGTTTGACTACACATTTGCTGTGTTTCTGTGCATTATTTCCATATTATACACACACCAAACACACATTGCCATTACTTGCATAATGTTTTATGAAATCAGTGCAAAAATATGTGCAAATAATCTGTGTGGAATGTCATTGCTATCTTTTGAAACCCTTTTACGGTTAAAACGTGTTTTATTGTATTGGGCTTGGCTGTTTATCAGGTGGAAGAAATGTACAGGATAATTTGGATACAAATACAAGTGGGATGTGTGTACACAGCATTGCAAACACACGAGAGCACCCGCGGCGGAGGCAGCATCAACACTCCCGTAGAACCCCCACAGAAGAAGAAGAAGAAACCACCCTGAGAAGCTCGAGCTACGGTGCGCGTTCACGGCACACCGGTACAGTCCCTGCATGATGGCCGAGGGAGGCGGACCCGAATCGGGTAGCGCGGCCGACTCCGACTCGGAGCCAGTAGCTGCTCAGTTACCAACACCTTCGACCGAAAGTCAAAAACAAACCATTGGATCCCTTATTAAAACGACTCTCCGAAAGGGCGATGAATGGTAGGAGTCCTATAATTGAATTACGCGTCGCAGCTAACGCTAACTAGCTTGGTAGCTAGCCCCAAAAGGGGAAATGCTAGCCGCTCAGCGTTTGCATACAGCGCCGCGGAACCAAGCGAGCGCGTCGGGTCTGAAACCGAAAGTTGATGTCACCGCTTGTATTGTTAGGAGCTTGCTAACGTCAAGCTAACACTAAATGTTGCCCTCCCTGTGTTTATGCAATCCCTTGCTGCCACTTCGTTCCGTCGGATTTCTAATGATTATATCAGCCGGGCTAATAACTCGGGGTGATTTAGGCCGTTGTATTTGTGTAGTTTTGTCCATCAGGTTAACCGTAGCTAATGCGGCTAGCTAACCGGTAATACTGGTAATATATGGGCCTGTGCTTCACACCGACTACTAAACCAACCAAATATTCACAAACGTTTTCAATGAATACATCTCAATTGAAATGTTTGAAAATTGTCGGTAATGATCGGCAGATAAACATCCTCTCAAAGACCCCGTTTGGTGCTGAATTGTCTCCCCGAGATCGCCTATGTTAGGCCCATGTTCAATGGATCCAGAACGGGGTTCACTGAAATCACTGAAGCCGGTAACTTGTCACACAACCTTACAAAGCTAAACGTTTTTTTTGTAATTGGAAGTCCACTAGGTAGAGCCAGTAATGCCACATAGAAGAATAACACACCTCTATCAACACTATTGTAAACTTGTAGCACACAGGCGCCTTATTGCAAACATCTGAAGTTTAAATGTCTCTCACGCTTGATTACCTCATATATTTTCGCGATGGTCGATTACGAACTGATACCTTGATTCGTTATTGTATTATCTACTATAATATGCTGACAAGCTAATGCAAGGTCTTGCATTCAAGCTTGTAATTTTGAGATGAGAGCATTTTAACTGTTTATCAAAGCTGCATAACATATGCGAAACTATATTTTATGAATTTGAAAGCACCCCCCGTGGGAACTTCAGGGAGTACATCTCCTTTTGGGCAGAATTGCTGATATTGTAAAAACAACAAAAAAACATTTTGGATAATTTTTTTAATCTGTGTTATTTCTAGGTTTCTGATAGACAGTCGGTGGTTCAAACAATGGAAGAAGTATGTGGGATTTGACAGTTGGGACATGTACAATGTTGGAGAGCATAGCCTTTACCCAGGACCTATTGATAATTCTGGGCTATTTTCAGGTAAAGCTCGAATTTTGCCATTATTTCAATTTTGATGATATTCCTTTATGAATCTAGGCACACAAAGCACACTCAACTTCTCTTTGGCCTCCTTCTGCAGACCAGGAAACCCAAGTCCTGAAAGAACACCTTATAGATGAGCTGGACTATGTCCTCGTGCCCACAGAGGCATGGAACAAGCTTTCCGTTTGGTATGGTTGTCTGGAAGGCCAGCGGCCCATTGTTCGGAAGGTACGTTTTGTTAGCTACATTCCTCCCTCGTGGCTGTTGAGTTATCGTCTTGTTTTCTGAATGAAGTTGTCTTTCCCTTAGGTGGTTGAACATGGCATGTTTGTCAAACACTGTAAGGTGGAAGTCTATTTACTGGAGTTGAACCTGTGTGAAGATGTCAACTTGGACAATGTGTTCACCCGGCATTTTAGCAAAGCAGACACTATAGGTAATACAGCTATATAAGATGGTCATTTTATATTTGTATATTTTTGTGTTTTCATATGCAGTTTTATGTTTTTAAATGATGATAGGATGCCCTATCTTTCAGATACCATAGAGAAGGACATGAGGTCACTCTTTGAAATACCCTCAGAGAAGGAGACGAGGCTCTGGAACAAATACATGAGCAACACTTATGAGCAGCTGAACAAACCGGACAGCACTGTACAAGACGCCGGTCTCTTCCAGGGACAGGTACATGCACGTTACATCAACTTTAGAGCATTTCATCAAATGGAAAGAAATGCATAGAACAATGTAATGATGCCACCCAGTTGTTAGTTTGTACTCCGGTACCCTGATTTGTTTGGTTTGCCGGTAGGGCATCTATCTATGAACAAGCCGGTCCTATGTGTACATTATGTTTCCAAGTTGTTTCACATCATGTTCCCTGATAGCGGCTCAGTTGTCTTTGCCTTGTTCCCCCCCCCCAGGTGCTTGTCATTGAACGCAAGAACGAGGATGGCACATGGCCCAGACAAACATCCCATTCAAAGTAATTAATACCCTGCTCTCTTTCAAGCCAAGACCCCCAGCAAACACATTTTACGGATGATGGTCATCTGCGTCCACTTTCTATGGCCTGTATATTTATCTTTTAACCTTGTTCCATGTGCTTTTGTAGATCTAGTGCTACTCCACCCAGGAATTTCACCACCTCCCCAAAACTCTCTTCCAACTCGTCCGCAACCATCTCCTCGACGGTGACCAATGGAGACAACAGCAGTAACACGAGCTACACGCTCAATAACTGCAATTCTTCTGGAAACCGGTAAGGGGACCCCCCCCCCCCCCCATGTTTAGCTGATCACTGAAGTGCTAACAATTGGTATTTATGAAGGCCTCTGATGCAATGCAATGATGATACTCCTGTATGACTGCTCTACTTGCTCAGTCTCTATAAAGACAATGTACTGGTGGTTTACGGTTGACAAATGTGTTGGCTCTTATTGGTTGTGTCCTCTAATGCTCAGAAAATGTGGTGCAACACTTTTTTGCAGAGACTAACACAATGTCTCTATTTGTGAAATACCTTTCCGTCCAAGCTACACCAGAATCCGGGCGGAGAAAAGCAAATGCAGCTATATAGAGCTCAGACATTGGAATCCAATTCCTGTTGCATAATTTATTAACTCTGCACAGGTTATGAATGACGACTGTTGAGCTCAAACATCAGCTAAAAGCTCTGGACTGAAGGCATACTCTGCATTATCATGCTGCCTCTTCTTGAGTTCTTTGTGTGGCCACCGAGGGCTCAGGGTTAAAACAATCCTTTCCTTGGAACAGGTTGGGGGGCTACTCGTACAGCTCCTCCTACAGCTACAGAGACTCTCAGTCCCAGCCTGGCCTCTGTGGTCTCAGTAACCTGGGCAACACATGCTTCATGAACTCTGCCCTACAGGTGAGTTGTCCTGCCAATTACCAAACATACAAACATTTGCATGAAAACAGTTTGCTCCATTTCAAGTCTTCCACAGGCCATCAAATTCTTCCCATCAGCGAACCTCTCATGACAAATCCTCCGCTTTTCCACATAACTAAATATGCTCTCTGTTCTTTCTTTCCGTGTCTCCAGTGCCTGAGCAATGCCTCCCCGCTCACAGACTACTTCCTGAATGATCTGTATGAGGCGGAGATCAACCGGGAGAATCCACTGGGCATGAGGGGGGAGATTGCCGAAGCCTACGCTGACCTGGTCAAGCAGATGTGGCTCAGTCGCAGCAACTATGTGGCCCCGCGCACCTTCAAGGTGAGTCAAGTCTGACTGGCATAGAATGTTCACCTAGCTTGATAAATGTCATAATACTACAGTACTACTACTTCTCTGATCATCTACAACCTGAATATAATGGCATTGATTATATTGTATTGATTATATGGTTTTTGTGATTGTGCATCTTTGTTTCTAGACGCAGGTGGGCCGTTTCGCGCCCCAGTTCTCGGGCTACCAGCAGCAGGACTCCCAGGAGCTTCTGGCCTTCCTGCTGGACGGTCTCCATGAGGACCTGAACCGGGTCAAGAAGAAGCCTTACCTAGCCGTGAGGGACGCCGAGGGCCGGCCAGACGAGGTACAGCACACGCCAGGGACAGAACGACAATGTCTCAATAGTTGTTTGTCCCGTTTCTCACCCCTTCTTGCCCTTCGCTATTTCACATCACAGATTGTCGCCAAGGAAGCCTGGACTAATCATTGTTTGCGGAACGACTCCATCATAGTTGACATTTTCCACGGCCTCTTCAAATCCACCCTAGTGTGCCCCGAGTGCTCCAAGGTGTCTGTCACCTTCGACCCCTTCTGCTACCTCACGTTGCCTCTGCCCATGAAGAAGGACCGCACCATGGAGCTTTTCCTGGTGCGCTCTGACCCCCAGTCGAGGCCTATGCAGGTGAGTGGCTACTCGGAGCCTCCAGCCAAAATGCTACTAGTGTAACCTGAACTTGTTAGCAATTACCTGCACCATGAAGTCCTTTTTAGTATGTCATAGATTGAGTGTGTCCTGGGTGGCATTTGTATTGTCTTTCAATGTCTGCATGCATGGCCCTGTGGTGAGGTCTATATGAAGCTGTTTGTTATGACTGCGCTTTGCAGCCATTTCTTTTCATACCAAGGAAGTTCTAACCCAGTGTTTGTATTAAATGACCAGTCCAGCTATGTACTGGATGGGAGTGCTGCTGAGCTAAAGGAGCACGCTGCAGTAGATGATGGGGCTTCTGGACACTCTTTGTCTTTCAGTACAGAGTGGTGGTCCCCAAGCTGGGCACTGTGAATGACCTGTTTAGCGCCTTGTCCAAGTTCAGTGGAATTCCTCCAGAGAATGTGAGTGTTTTACGCTATATACTGCTAAAATGGTCCTGTGTCGCTGCACTGTTCTTTGTATTATGTCTGTTTCTAATTTTAAAGCATCAAAAACTGCTCTCTTCTCATAGATGGTGATGGCGGACGTTTACAATCATAGGTTCCACAAAATCTACCGACGAGATGATGGCCTCAATCAGATAATGGACAAAGATGACATTTTTGTGTGAGTTGTACAACCAAAAAACGCACAAACGAATCAAATGATTTTTTTTTATCAGACACTTTAATATATTGAGAGCTGAGTATGAGCAGCTAGTTTCACTAGAACATGAGACTGTTGTTTGGTGATGCTAAAGCCAGACGTTTGTCAATTGTGCTGGCATGTTGTGGTGAAGAGCCGTACAAAAGGCTTCCCCTGACTTGGCTCCTCCCCTCCCGGCGTCCACGTGCTGCAGGTACGAGGTGCAGGAGGAAGACAGTGAGAAGATGAACCTGCCAGTGTACTTCCGGGAGCGGCACTCCAAGCACGCCGGCGTCTCCACCAGCACCATGCTGTTCGGCCAGCCCTTGCTCATCACGGTGCCCAAGCACAACCTGCTGGCCGACGCCCTGTACCACAAGATCCTGGAGAGAATCGGGTGAATGCATGTTTGTATCCGCTCGGATTCACCACTAGAGGGCGACTTAAAAGGGAACTGTGCCAATCATTTTTTAAACTTTTTTTTAAACCTTTTTAACTTTCAACATAAGCACTATATGCAAATGAACAATAGTCCATGTTTATCCTTGTTTAAATGATCACCATGGACACATTTAGTGGTGTAAACACCATGAGTCTGTGAGTGACCTTTACTGACCTGCTTGTGTGACTAAGCTTCAGATGCTTGTGCTGCAGTCATTTCACACCCCTCTGCATCGTCATTTGCTCCAACTCATCCTACGGGCCAGTGAGCAGTCTAATGTCATTATTTTATGTACATATATATTACTAACCCCCTCCAACTTGGATGACTAACGCCAAACACCTGGCTAGAAACTTAGTGAGCTGATTGAAGTTGAGGTACTGATAAAATCCTCAATACTCAAGTATTGCCAAATCAAACAAAACGCTCTCCAAAAAGATGGTTGCACAACAAGTTATCCACGCCCTCACCTCCTCTTGCCCGGACCGCTTCAACTCATTATTTACTTGTTTAAACGTTGCAGCAGTTGTTCGCCTACAGCTTGTGCAGAATGCAGCAGCAAGACTTCTCACAAACACCCACCGTAGGGAACTCATCACTGCGGTCCTCCTCCCATCCTGTCATAAAAAACATCCTCCAAATAATGCAAAAATGTTGTACTCTGCAATATAAACAGGAACATAAATGTAAAACTGTATACAATTTTCTTTTACATTTCTCTGGCTGCTTTCTATTCCCCCCATTGTATTTTGTGAAGCACCTTGTGACTCTGGTTTTTGGCCCATGTGCTATATTATCATGATATTGTTCACATCTTTTTATTTAGTTTACGTTAAAGGGGATTGGAGAGAAGGACTGATGTGGAGTCTATGACTGTATCAGCCATTAAGGGAATGATATCAGTTATCTTGTCCTTTTAGTTTTATAGTGAGAGGACTATAGTGCATGTCCAGGTTATATCTTGGACTGATGGAGTGTTTTCTGGTTCCCGTTGTAGGCGCTATGCCAAGCCCCATCACAGTCCCTGCAGCGAGAGCAGGGCCAGCGCCTCGGCCTCAGCCACCTTCGCCAGCTGCAGCCAGGCGGCCGAGTGTTCCACATCGTCCGGGTCCAACACCGGCCTGGCGGGCTGCGGCAACCCCCTGTCCGACGGAGCCTCCTGCAGCGCCAGCTCCAGCAACGGCGGCGGCAGCAGCCACTCGGCCACAAGCAACGGACCCAACGGGATTTGCGATGGTGCGTGTTGTTCTTTGTCTGAGACACAGGTTCACTTCTTTGCACGTTTCTTCAGAATTCTAAACCAGTCACCATTTCAAGCTTCAGATAATTATTTTCCAAACAAATATTCAAATAAATAAAATGGAAGAAAGTAAGTCAATTCATAGCATGTATCTTGCCTGAATCAGAGCCGGTGGAGACCACTGCTGCTGGATCACGTTTTTATCAACAGCTCGGTTGTTTTTTACAGCGTTAATTTAATAATAAACCGTTAATTATCAAATGGAAAAGCTGTAGTATCGCATAAGATTGCTTCGTTAACGTTTGGTCCGAGTGTGACTCTAGCAGCAGAGCTTCAGTGTAGCCTAAATGATATGACAGAAGATTGACTAAATATATTTGTAGATTTTCATGATAAAAAAAAAATTATCAGCATTCAAATCCTGAAGTGGGATCTTGAGACCTACCTAACGAGCAAATATTCGGGCTCAGCAGTAAATGTATGTTGTGGTTTTGTTGTATATTTATTTGCATTATTATATAAATGATGAGTCTTTTTTCTTGTTTCTTCTCCTGTGGTCGTATTTTCCCCCTGCTACCCTTTGTATACACATTGACTAACTTGTTGTTGGGGTTCATATCCAATAATATGGCATGCAGTTGGGTTCTCATGGCTTCAATCCAAGTACACCGCTGAGAGGAAAAACAGTGACCCCATAATGTATGTGGTTAGGTGTGATGGTTGACGTCGTTTCGCCCTTTTGTACAGGTGAGGAGGAGGCCATGGACCATCAGGTGAGCCTGGAGCCAGAAAATGGCCCGTCGGAAGAAGACAAGGAGGAAGAGGCCGCGTCCGACCTGGAGAACGGGCAGAAGGGTGGCTCGGCCAAGCTGTGCACCACGCCCTCCAAGATGTTCACCTTCAGCATGGTCAACTCCTACGGGACGGCCAACATCAGCCCGCTGCCTTGCGATGGAAACGTTCTCAAACTCAATCGTGAGTGTTCTTTTTTAAATGTATCTATATTATTATTATTATTATTATTATTATATATATTTTTTGGTGCATCTTTTAAATAATCATATACTTGTATGGCTGAGTGACACTTTTCTTCCATTTTGTTTTCCCTGCAGCACATTCCACAATAGCAATTGACTGGGATCCTGACACCAGGAAGCTGAGCTATGATGACCAGGAAGCAGAGGTCAGAGGAGTTGATCTTGACCTCCTTGAACTAACTCAT